>NW_020769326.1:2194546-2249144 GCF_900518735.1 Pseudonaja textilis
CTAAGCAATTGTTGAGCCTAGTGTTGTTCGTTACTAACTGCTCCAGCCCCAGAGTCGTAACAGCATTGTACAGGGTTGCATCAGGAGTGGCCATACGCCACGCCCAGTGATTTTTTTTCAGGGGCGGGCCGGATTGGACAGACCAACGGGTCGGATGTGGCCCGCGGGCTGTAGTTTGCCCACCCCAGTTTTAAGTGAAGCTGATTGCAGGAACTGGGCTACGCCTTTTGTTAACCCCAAGCACTTGTGGTGAGCATACTTGTCACACAGGGAGCACTTCATGCTACTCTCATCCTCCTCGAATGCTTCTGTACAGATGAAGCATATGCAGGAGTTGTATGGCTCATCAGCAGTGATCTGCATCTTTTTGGGTGGGGGTTTGGCAATAGAGTGTTTGCCTGGCATGGTAACATTGTTGTGGAGGCACTGTTATGGTTGGTGAGGAAGGATTTTTTTTTCTTGTCTGTGGCTGAGGTCTCTCAGGTCTCTTTCATTACTTTCCTTTCAGGCCTCTTTCTCTACCTTCCCTCTTGGGCCTCTTTTGCTACTTTCTGCAAAAGCCTCTTGGCTTGTAAAAGGCCTCTTGGCTTGTAAAATGTAGCTAAAAACAAATTTGTAGCCTTGCTATATGTGTTCATGTAAAAAGTCAGATATGGATTAGAAATGGGTCAAAAGTGAATTAAAAATGTAAAAGAAAAAGGAAAAACCTGTTTACTTATGGAAGTGTTATAGCTGTTATGTCCTGAGGACTCAAGGAGTTCTCACTCAGGTCCACTCACTTTGTGTGGGCGTTATTCCCCCATTCCCATTGGTCAGTTCTCCCCAGCAGCCAGCTATAAAAGCAGGCTGCGGGGTCCAACTGGCTGCTGATTGCTGCGAGCCAGTTCCAGGCTTGGTAAGCACGGTCAGCCCTTTATTTGTAAAATAAAGTACTGTTGCACTCATGCTCTGGTTCAGCCTCTCATTGCTCAAACTTAACACTGGCGACGAGGATGGGATGGCTACCAGAAGCACCTTGCAACCGCTGAGTCACTAGCCACCGATCTACAGCCCAGAGAGAGCGATCGGCTGGCAACAAGGGAAACGCTGATCTGCAGCCAGAGAGAGCGGTCAGCTAACGAAACGAGCGATCAAAAAGAGCAAACGCAGATCCGCAGCCAGAGAAAGCGGTCTGAGTCAAATAGTTAGAAGCGTCTGTAGCCGCTTGTTAGCCTCGCTACAGGGAAAGTGAAGCGCTGCGAGCCGCAGCCGCTCTGCATTTGGCGCAAAATTCAAACGGGTGTCATTTGAATTTCGAGCCAGTAGGAATCACAGCACAGCGCTGTAGAGAGTCACTAACGCCCACTTTTTTGGCGCGAATCAAGACACCTCCAACGGCTAGCAGCCAACGTGGTAACCCAGAGAGAGAGAAAGAGAGGGTAGCAAAAAACCTCTCCAGAGCTGATATCACTAGTAACTCACGAGCGTTCATAGTCCCAGAGAGATTTCTCCCGCAGGTAGCCCAGCCGTTCCAGCACCATGGGTTCCAATCCAGTATTCCCGGCGTTTAAACCAGACGAAGAGAAGTGGGAATTGTATAAGAACCGTTTCAATCATTACATCGATGCGGTCGGCCTGTCGGATGCGGGAGAGCATCGGAAAAAATCCTATTTCCTAATCTACTGCGGAGCCACCGTTTACGATACCGCTGCAGCACTCGTGGCGCCGAGAGAATTAAAAAACGTTCCGTGGTCCGAGTTGCTTGAGATCCTCACAAACCACTACGCTCCCAGGCCTTCACAAATCGCCAGAAGGTTCACGTTCCGAATGAGGAAGCAATCAAGTAAGGAGACCATCAACCAATATATGGCCGCCCTCAGAACAGCAGCCCTGCACTGCGGGTTTGGAACATACCTGGAGGACATGCTCCTCGATCAATTGGTTTGTGGGGTCAAGGATCTCAACCTACAGAGGCGACTGCTAGCTAAAAAAGACCTCAACCTCGCGCAAGCGGTAGAGGAGGCCCTAGCAGCCGAGCTAGCAACAAACTCAGCCACCGAAATTCAGGGCCCAAGCACCAAGCTAGCAGCGTTCCCAGTCCATTCCGAAGAGGTGGAAGCGGAGGAAGGCCACAACGATGAGAACGATGTCCATCGCCTCACCAATGACAGACGGTCACAGGTAGGGGCCAAACAAGAAAACACCGGTCCACCCAAGCACATCACCCTGTGCCTAGCCTGTGGGGGATCACATCAAAGGGCCACCTGCAAGTTTAAAGGAGCCGTTTGCAACAACTGCCATAAGAGGGGGCACATTGCGAGAGTCTGCCAAGCCCCCCAAAGCGCTGCACAAAGACCCCCGTCCTCGCACTCGGGACCACAGAGGCAAGTATTAAACTGTCGCACGCACCGCCTTGCCAGGCGTACTTGCCACTCTGTTAGTAAAATTTCTCTCTCCGTTTCCCTAGAAGGTAAACCGTGCCACATGGAGGTTGACACAGGGTCAGCGCTCTCAATAATCTCGTGGAACACCCTCAAGAGACTCCACCCCAGCCTATCTACTACCCGGCTTCAGAGATGCCAGTTCGGTCTGAAGGACTATCAGGGGAAGGCCATTCCCGTGATCGGCAGAGGCAAGTTCTTTGTCAGTTTTAGAGCTTTTAAAGGCCACCTACCTCTAGTGGTAGTTAACGGCAATCTACCCACCTTATTGGGGCTCGATTGGTTTCCCCACCTCGGCCTAGGGTTAACAGGAGTCCATGCTGTCTCAACCTCAGACACTGACTCCTTATTCGCTGACTACGCAGATGTGTTCAGCGAGGAGCTGGGGTGTTATAATGGAACCCCCATCTCATTCACCGTTGACCCCCAGGCAGTCCCAATCAGATTAAAACCACGTAGAGTTCCATTTGCTATTCGACCAAAACTAGACGCTGAATTGGATAAACTACTAAAACAAGGGGTCATTGAGCCAACAGATTTCGCCAAGTGGGAGACGCCCATTGTCACACCCCTCAAAAAAGATGGTAGCCTGAGAATTTGCTCGGACTACAAGACAACAATCAATAAATATTTACAAGTTAGCGCCTACCCCGTGCCCGTCATTCAGCACTTATTGCACACATTCGAACCGGGCAGTATTTTTGCTAAATTGTACATGTCTCAAGCATATCAACAGTTTCCTGTTGATAACCAAACAGCGGAACTTCAGACCATCGTCACTCACAGGGGTGCCTTCCGATGCAAGCGTCTCCAATTTGGCGTAAGTGTTGCCCCGGGTATTTTTCAATCCCTCATGGAGCGGATTTTACAGGGCCTCCCTGGTGTAGTACCCTACTTCGACGACATCTTGGTCTCGGCCAGGGACAGACCCCAACTCTTCCAGAGAGTGCGAGCAGTGTTAGAGAGGTTCAGACAGCATGGCCTCAAGTTAAAAAAAGAAAAATGCGCCATTGCCACTAGACAGGTGGACTTTCTGGGTTATAAAATTGACGCCTCTGGCATTCACCCCCTGGAGTCCAAGGTCAGGGCGATCCACGAAGCTCCCACACCGACCTCCAAAACGGAGCTACAAGCTTTCTTGGGACTCCTAAACTTTTATGCATCCTTTTTGCCCCATAAAGCCTCAGTAGCCGAACCCCTACACAGATTACTAGACAAAAAGTCACCGTGGCACTGGGGGCACAAAGAAGACCAGGCGTTTAACGCCGTCAAATCACTACTTACGTCAGAGGCAGTGCTCATCCAATTCGACCCCAACCTTCCTTTAGTACTGGCAGCAGACGCATCCCCTTTTGGAATTGGGGCGGTCCTTAGTCACCGACTCGCCAATGGCGCCGAGGCCCCCATCGCCTTTTTCTCCAGGACGCTCTCAGCCACGGAGCGAAATTACAGCCAAATAGACAAGGAAGCCCTAGCAGCTGTTGCAGCCGTGAAAAAGTTTCACGAATTCCTTTTTGGCCACTTCTTCGAACTGGTCACCGACCATAAGCCCCTCCTGGGCCTACTGGCCGGCGACAAACAGACACCTCAAGTCCTCTCCCCTCGGATGACAAGGTGGACGCTTTTCCTAGCGGCCTACTCATACAAACTTATCCACCGCCCGGGCAAAACTCTATCCCACGCTGACGCACTCAGTCGCTGCCCCTTACCTGCTCCGGCTGAAGACCCAGCTCCTGTCAATGCCATTTTTGAAATCACCCAGTTGGACCTGCCCATCACCGCCCTTGACATCGCCGCCAAAACCAAGGCAGACCAAACGCTCGCCCAGGTGCTCGACTGGGTGAGGAGGGGGTGGCCGGGAGGCAATGTTGATAACAAATTCGCACCCTTTAAGACTCGCATGCAGGAGCTGTCCAGTTTGCAGGGTTGTCTACTGTGGGGCACTCGAGTGATCATTCCGACCTCGCTGCGTACCCGAGTCCTGGAGGCGTTGCACGAGGGACACCCCGGCATTGTGAGAATGAAGGCGTTGGCACGCAGCTACGTGTGATGGCCGGGTCTAGACGAGGACATTGTCAATTGGGTAAGTTCCTGCAGCATTTGCCAGGAATCCCGTCCTGCTCCCCCCATCGCCACCCCTACCAGGTGGGAGAGTGCCAGAGCCCCTTGGTCTAGAATCCATATCGATCTGGCCGGCCCCGTGCATGGAAAGATGTTCCTAGTGGTCGTGGACGCTTATTCCAAGTGGATAGACGTGGCGCAGCTATCCACGACCACAGCACTAGCAATCACCAACGTGTTAACGCGCCTGTTCGTTACCCATGGACTACCCGACTCCTTGGTCTCCGATAATGGCCCACAGTTCGCATCAGTAGAATTCAGCCGTTTTGCAGCCAACCTAGGCATTCGCCACATTTTCACAGCCCCATTTCACCCTGCGAGTAATGGGTTGGCTGAAAGGGCCGTCAGGACCACCAAAGAGGCCCTCGCTAGGTTTGGCAGAGATGACTGGCACCACAAACTCTCACGGTTCCTGATGAGCCAGCACTCAACCCCCTGTGCAGTCACCAATAAGTCCCCAGCGGAACTTCTGATGGGCCGGCGCCTGAGGACTGTATTAGATAGACTGCACCCACAATACTGCCCTGACTCTCCCCTCGCTTCCACTTCGGGGGTTAGACATTTTATGTTACAGGAGCCGATATTCGCAAGGAATTTCGCTGGGGACCCACTTTGGATTCCGGGCGAGGTCATCGCCGTCACCGGGCCGAGATCATATAGAGTCAGGCTGGAGGATGGTCGCGTCTGGAGGAGACACATAGACCAACTCAGAAGGCGCCTCAGCAACCTCGCAAACAAGAATCCAGAGTCTCCAGTCGAAGGGGAACCGTCCCATCCGCCACACAGCCACACCGCACCCAGTGACCAGTCTGCGCCAGCGGTCGTTCCGGTCAGCCCAAACTCGGACAACAGCGCCCAGAGAGTTGATCAACCGGATCCAACCCACGAGAGTTTGACTCCAGAAACCAACCCGGTGGTTTCCGAGGATGCCCAGTCCAGAGAGAGTGTTGGCGACACTATGCCAGCTCAACCGTCACAGACTGATACCGAACAGTCAGACAATGTTCCCGAGTTGCGCCGCTCCGGGCGCCAACACAAACCCCCCATCTACCTCAAGGACTATGCGTGTTCGCATCTGGGGGGAAGGGGTGTTATGTCCTGAGGACTCAAGGAGTTCTCACTCAGGTCCACTCACTTTGTGTGGGCGTTATTCCCCCATTCCCATTGGTCAGTTCTCCCCAGCAGCCAGCTATAAAAGCAGGCTGCGGGGTCCAACTGGCTGCTGATTGCTGCGAGCCAGTTCCAGGCTTGGTAAGCACGGTCAGCCCTTTATTTGTAAAATAAAGTACTGTTGCACTCATGCTCTGGTTCAGCCTCTCATTGCTCAAACTTAACAATAGCCATTGCTGCCTGTGCACCATCTTGGATTTCAATAATTTTCAATAATGTTATAAGTTAGCAGATAAAGAACTGAACCCCAGTTGAATCAGTTTGATTTAGTGGCTAAAGCACCAGACTAAGAAGCAGGAGACCATTTTCCTGGATTTTTTTTTGTTTATCTTTTGTGCTTTCTACTCCGTTTCCACATTTACCAAATCCTTCTTCAAGATGACGGAAGAGTTAGCAATCCAAGACAGATGGAGAGAAATACACTCAAAAAACAAGCAATATACATTTTACTCAAATAGACATTTGTCCTGGTCCAGGATTGACATGATGTGGATATTATCAACAGACTTAATTCCTACATACAAAAAATAAGTATTGAAACAAGCACCTGGGCAGATCATAATCCAATTAATATGGAAGGGACAAAAAAAGACATCAAGATGGACAATGAACAACTCAATATTAAGAGAAAAGGAATATATTAAATATATGGAAAAAGAATTGAAATTCTTTTTTGATGAAAATAGAAATGTATGGGACATAGCAAAAGCTTACATTAGAGCAGTGGTTCCCAACGTGGATGGTACCACCCCCTGGGGGGGGGATGCCTTAGGGGGGCGGTAAGAGGCAAGGGGGCCAGCAGGGGGGTGCTAAGACATGGCAAGGGGTGTTCGAGGTGCCGGCCCCGCAGGCTCACTGACTGCTGGCCACGCAGCCCATTGATTGTTTCATCGCTTCGTAGCCGGCGCCTCAAATGCGGAACCTGCGTGCAGTGAGCCTTGCCACGTCTGGGGGGGAGAGGTGGGAGGTAGTGGAAAGAGGGCGCCTTAAGCTTGCAGGCTGCCCTCTCAGTGGAAATGGCAGAGGCATGCCAGAAGGCCCGAAAGCAAAACCCTCCCAAGGCACGCAGTGAAAGGGGTGGGTGGTCCGACATTAGGGCCCCCTTCCCTGGAGGAGAACAAGGGAGTGCGCAGCGCCTGCCCAGCCTCCACCTCTCCAGCCAGCCGGGCTTGCGCACAGGATGTGGGTGGGTGCAGCTGTGGCTCTCCAAGGCGCATGGCTCGGTTGGGTTCAGCTCTACGTGGCCGCCCCGGAACTAGAACCTAGCCTCCCTCTGCAGCCCGGTTCTTCTGACTGAGCCCTGCACCTGCTTGCTTGCTTGCTTGCTTAGTTTCCAAGCAATCATTCCCTCTGCCTCCACTGGCCTGGGCTGCTTCCACACACCTTCCTCCTCCTGGGTGGAGTATAAAGATGGGCAGAATGCTTCACTGAAGTTGGGAGTCACTGAGCGTGTGCTCCTTGCTTGTCCTGATGGAAGCGGACCTTGGGTTGAAGCAAAGAGGGTGAGGTTGGCTGCATTGCTGCTCCAGGGAGGTTGGCATTGCAAAATTGGATGCCACAGGGGGCTGGAGAAGGGGCAGAGGGGCAGCTGCAGGGGGCTGGAGAAGGGGCAGAGGGGCAGCTGCATTAAGGAGCTGGAAGATCTTTATTCATTGACTAAGCTGGGATCAAACAGCATGCTAAACTCTAACCCAGAATGGCTGGGTTGATATATTCGGCCCGTGTTTCTCAACCTTGGCAACTTGTGTGGACTTCATTTCCCACCCTGGCTTTGCTCTACTTTCCCAAAGTGCCACCGCTGTCGCATTCTGTCTGTCTGTCTGTCTGTCTGTACATACAAACATACATACATACATACATACATACATACATACAAAAGGTCTGCCTGTCTGTCTGCCTGCCTTTCTGACTACCTACCGTGTTTCTCACAAAATAAGGCCGGGCCTTATTTTTTTTTGAGTCCCCCCACAAAAATGGCTAGGACATTTTTTGGGGGGTGAATTAATTCCCCCCCCCATGCACCAGCGTCATCTCCAACAACAGCGTCTGAGTCACTCCCGCTTTCCCCCCGTTCCCATAACAACAGGAATAAAAACATTTTGAGGTACCTTGGAGCACCGTGCGCTGTGTTT
The DNA here is from genome assembly GCF_900518735.1 of Pseudonaja textilis. The sequence goes on from NW_020769326.1 coordinate 2,202,390, forward strand.
TGGTTTAATCCCAAGTGGCTGGGTGGGTGTACCCTTGGTGCTCCAGCTTTGGGCTCTGCAAGTTTGCAAAAGTCCCAGTGCGCAGCTCGTTCCTGCATTCCAAGTGCCCAGGCCGAGCTGCAGCTGTCCCTCTCTCACCAGCACCGTCTCCAATAACAGCGGCAGCAGCGGCGGGAACTGTGGAAGTTATGGAGGTGGCTCCCCCACCTGAGAAGTGGCTAAAACTCTTCCAAGGTTCCCGCTGCTGCTGCCGCTGTTAGAATCTAATCAGAGATGCTTTGCCGATTCTAGTGCAATGACCTGCTCCAGCAGGGTTAGAAGGGAGTGTGTCACGTGTATGTGTGTGCATGGCTGTCAAAACTCCAAAAACGGGTCAAGTATCTCTGGGGAGGCCAGTCATAAATTAGAACACTTGCTAAACAACCGGCCATTAAGTGAGGACCACTTGTATTTGGTTTGCCAGTCACCTGGCCATGTCCACCCAGTCACATGCCCACCAAATCACACCTACCCTGATATGTGACCAGCAAGCCCTGCCCAGCCAGCAAACCATGCCAGCCAGTCACGTGACCAGCAAGCCACACCCACCCAGTCACATGACCAGCAAGTCATGCCCACCCAGTCACATGACCAGCAAGCTACACCCTCAAATTAGGCCACACCCACAGAAATTTGAATCCCACCCCTGGGTGGGGGGCACCGAGGATGAATTTGTAACACCAAGGGGCGGTGGACTGAAAAAGTTTGGGAAGCACTGATATACAGGAAAGAGAAATAGAAAAGACAAGCACTAAAAACACCAGAAGGATGTAAAAAAACTGGAGAAGCAACTTCAAAGGAATCCACAAAGAAAGGACATACAAAATAAGATGAATCTAAGAAAGCACAAAATGGAAATAATAGATAAAGAACTAGCACAAAAAATAAAAAACAATTTTTTTTTGAAAATGCAAACAAACCAGGAAGGTGGCTAGCATACAGATTGATGAAAGAGAAGGAAAAAAAACAGATTCCCTCAACTAACAGATGATAAAGGTAACCTTTGCTATAGAAAGGAAGAGAAAAGAGAAATATTCCAAAAATACTCTGGGGAAGTATATAAACAAGAACAAGTGGGAGAAGGAGAAATCAAAGAATACTTTAAAAAAGTAGAACTATCTAAAGTACCAGAAGAAATTAAAACAATGCTAGAAGAAAGAATTACAATGATGGAATTAACAGAAGCAATTAAAAGATAAAACAATGGAAAAGCCCCAGGGCCGGATGGTCTACCAGCAAAACCTTGCAGGATTAAAACCTTGCAGGATTTACTGAACAACACATTGTTAGAAGTGGTAAATGAAGTACTGATAGAGACAAAAATACCCAACTCGTGGATGGAAGTTTACGTCGCTCTTAAACCGAAAGAAGACACCAATTTACAACAAATTAAAAACTATAGACCAATATCATTGTTGAACTCAAACTATAAAATATTTGCTTCAATAATGGTAGAAAGGTTAAAGAGATCCTTAAACCAATTTATACACCCAGACCAAAATAACTTTTTACCTAAAAGACAAATAAAAGACAATATGAGAATAATTCGGAACACTTTGGAATATTATGAAGCACACTCAGAAAAACAGATGGCGTTGATATTCTTGGATGTGCAAAAGGCCTTTGACAATGTGAACTGGCAGTCTATGTTGGCACAAATGGAAGAAATGGACTTTGGGGAAAGGTTTATTAAATGATTAAGACAAGTAAATGATTACTACAAACAATATGCAAAGGTGATGGTAAACAGAGATTTGACTGGAAAAATTAACATTAAGAAGGGAACAAGGCAAGGGTGTCCCCTTGTCATCATTACTATTTGTATTAACTTTAGTGTTAGAAATATTAGGAAAGATAAGGAGATAAAAGGGATGGAAATAAGAAAAGAATATAAATTACAGGGATTTGCTGATGATTTGGTTAGTGTGTGTGTGTGTGTGTGTGTGTGTGTGTGTGTGTGTGTGTGTGTGTGTATCTTTGGTTATTCGGGTTTTCTCCCACATAAAAAACGAAATGTCACCAAAATACTTCCAATTTTATGCGGGAGAAAACCTGAATAACCAAAGATCCACATACAAATACCCACGAAAACCTCATATGGAAAAGTGACAGGGCTGAAAATAAATAAAGGGAAAACTAAGTTTTTGGTAAAAAAAAGTATGACAGAGAAGCAGAAAAGAGAGTTAATGGAGAGATTAGATATTCAGATCACAAAGAAAGTAAAATATTTGTGGATTAAGTGGAATCCAGATGTGGAACGATCAAGGAAGATAACTATTATAAACTGAAACAACAAATCGAGACAGCTTTGGAAAAATGGGGGAATATGCTGTTATCCCTAACAGGAAGAATAGCAACAATTAAGATGAATATGCTACTGAAACTGTTGTATCTGTTTCAAACAATTCCGATAAAATTGGAGAAAAAATATTTTAATGTTAACAGAATAAATATTGAAATATATATGGCAAGGGAAAAAAAAGCAAGAATTAATCTTAAAATTAATCTGCTGCAGGATGCAAGAATTAGAGAAGGGTTTGGGTAGCCCAACTAGAATTATATTATCAGGGTGCAGTACTAACATGGATGAAAGAATGGATTACTTTAAGAAATGCAAGGTTATTGATGTTGCAGGGGCATGATTTGCAGTTGGGTTGGCACACCTTTTTATGGTATGGAAGAAGTAAAATATATGGTTACTTTCAAAGACATTTTATTATTAGAAATGTTCTATTGTTAATATGGGGAAAAAAACTAAAGAACAACATTATTTGAAAATCCAGTCTGGTTATCGACAACGGAAGCACTTACACACCTATATGTTTGTAAAATGGGAACTATTGTTAGATATAAGGATATTCTGAATGAAAAGGGTGAGCTCAAAACAAAACAAGAATTGAATGAACAAAGAATTGATATGAATTGATACTCATACATGCAAATACAATCAAGGTATGAAAAAGATGTTAAAACTAAAGGTATTTATAAGGAGTTGACAGAGTTGGATAAAATATTAACAGGAACGGAAGATAAGCTAATTTAAAAAATGTATTGTTACCTAGTAGGTGTTAAATTAGAAGAGCAAGTAAAGGACATGATGATAGCATGGATGAAAAAATTTGGGTATACCATAGAATTAGATAAATGGCAGAAGCTATGGGAAAGAAATTATAAACTAACAGTATCAACAGCATACAAAGAAAATCTGTATAAGATGTTTTATAGATGGCACTTTGCACCGGCAAAACTTGCAAATATGTTTAAAGATAAATCAGCAAAATGCTGGAAGTGCCACCATACACCTGGATCATATTACCATATGTGGTGGACATGTGTAGAAGCTAAAAGATAGTGGACAAAAATACACACATGGTTGGAAAAAATGATAAAGCAACACACAGATTTGAAACCTGAAATATTTTTATTAGGGATGGTACCTGAAGCAAAGAAAAAACATATTTGATTATTCATGTATTAACAGCAACTAGAATTGTATTTGCTCAGAACTGAAAAAGCGATAAAATTCCAGCAGAGGGAAAAGTGATTGAGAAAATATTTCAATGTACAGAGATGAATAAATTAACATTAGTATTTTTTTTAAAAAGAAGAAACTGAATACTATAAGATATGGAATACATTTTACCAATGATTGGAAAATAAAACAAGTTAAAACTGAGCAGATGAATATATAGAGAAATAAGTGAATATTGATATAGAGGTGATTTATAAAGGAAATGTGATAATTGTTATATTGGTAAGAAATATTCTAAATTACAATTATTAGCACAAGATATATGTACCCAGTAAACATGCTGTTTAAAGAAAAGATGGATTTATTGTAAATAAAAAATAAAAAAACTTTTGGGAAAAAAAGAAAATAGAAGAGAAGAGAAGAGAATTCTTTATTGACCAAGTGTGATTGGACACACAAGGAATTTGTCTTGGTGCAAATGCTCTCGGTGTACATAAAAGAAAAGATACATTTGTCGAGTCAAGTATCATAAGGTACAACACTTAATAATAGTCATAGGTCACAATAAGCAATCAAATCATACTAGGAAACACTCAATATATATTGTAAGGATACAAGCGAAAAAGTTACAATCATACAGTCACAAGTGGGAGGGGAGGGGTGATAAGGAGTGATGAGAAAATTAATAGTAATAGTAGTGCAGACTTTGTAAATAGTTGGACAGTGTTGAGGGAATTATATGTTTAGCAGAGTGATGGCATTCTGGAAAAAACTGTCCTTGTGTCTAGTTGTTCTGGTGTGCAGTGCTCTATAGCAGTGGTTGCCAACTGGTGGGCCACAGCCCACTGGTGGTCCGTGAGAAAATTTTGGTGGGCCGCACAGAAATGTCCCTCCCAAAGCACCCCCCAAAGCAATTAATCCAGGCTGCACCCTGGATTATGGCCCGCCCACCCGCTAGCTCCCACCCTTCAGCCGAGCGCAAACCTGCAAAAAGCAGTGCAGCCCTCACCGGCCAGGACAAAGTAATGGTGCTGTTGCAGCAAGAGGGGGCTGATGGCACAGGTGGACTGAAGCGGCAAGGGAGATGGCCAGAAGGTGCAGGAGCGCCGCACTACTTGCATTTGCGCAGCACTCCTGCACCTTCCAGTTGCCTCTCCTGGCCTGAGCTCTTCCTCTATGGCCACGGGCTGTAGGGACAGCCCAGGGCAAGAAAAGTATTGGCTGGTGGTGGTGGGAGGGGGCGGAGTGGGCAAGTCTGTGCTCACCATCTAGTTCAGAGGCCCAGAATGGGGCATTGGCATCAGTTTCTCGTCCCTGTCGGTGCTCTGCTCTGCTGCCCCCCCAAGTCCCCAGCCATTGCTGCCCAGGGAAAGCACAGGAAAAGCAAGCAGAAATATAACTCTCGCTGGAGCAAAAGAGTTCAGATTGAGGAAGACACAGGCAAGAGAAGACGGAAGCTGCCGCTTTGAAAAATGCCACTTTCGGTCACCACTCAGATCCATAGTCAGCTCCAAAGGCTCACCTCTACAGAATCTTGCCAAATTTCTTCCCAAACAACTCCAGCCTTACACAGAATCCATTACCTCACACGTATAAAACTCTTTCCACTTCATAGAAACAATAAAGAAACAAAACCTACAACCCGGCGACCTACTTGTGAGCTTTGATGTCATATCCCTCTTCACCCAAGTACCTATTAAAGAAGCCTTGACAGCCATCCAAAACACATAGAACCCCTCTAAGCACATCCTAGATCTTACCAACCACTGCCTAACGCACACATACTTCATCTACAATGGACAAAGATACAAACAGATAGAAGGAGCAACTATGGGATCACCCCTCTCACCTGTCATCGCTAACCTATACATGGAACACTTTGCAACCAATGCTCTAGACAAATCCGAACACAAACCTAAACTCTGGCTTAGATATGTAGATGATACTTTTGTAATTTGGCTAGATGGGAAAGAAAAACTGGACAACTTCCCCACACACCTCAACAGCCTACACCCCAATATACAATTCACCATGAAAACAGAAGCCAACAACCAACTTCCCTTCCTGGACATCCTAATTTACAAAAAAACCAATGGCTCCCTAGGACACACCATCGACCGGAAGAAAACACACACCAACTGCTACTTAAACGCACAATCCCATCACCACCCTTCACAGATCAACTCCGTAGCCAAGACCGTCATCACCAGAACCAAATGCCTAGTCAACAAAGACCACCTGAAAACAGAATTACACACCCTCACAAACATATTAATTTCCAATGGATTCCAAAGAAGCACACCCCCCAGAAACCAAGACACAGAACAGGACAACGGTGTCACCTTCCTTTCCTACATCAAAGGCACCACAGATAAAATCAGCAAAATTATCCACGAACACAATATCAGGACAGCCTTCAGCACTAACCAAAAAATAGCCAACATCCTAAGAAACCCCAAAGACAAGATCCAGCTAGAACACCAAGGAGTTTATGAAATACCATGCAACAATTGCCCAGCCACATACATTGGACAAACCAACAGGAGAATAAATGCACGCATCACAGAACAGAAGAATGCAGTCAGAAAAGAAGAAAATACTTCCTCCCTTTTCCAGCACCTTAAAGCTACAGGACATGAAATTAATTTTGAGGGAACAAATTAATCTCCAATACTGAACACTCCAGCAAGAGAATAATCAGGGAAGCCTCAAAATAGAGAATCATCCCCATAACATGATAAACGGGGCAATACCTCCCACCTACCAGACATATGGAAACTAGCCCTTATCAACAAAAGAGTCCCAGCCATGAAAACCAAACACCGGACCCAAAACAACATATGACGACACCACCACCATTCTCCCTTACCAGACTCAAACCCAAACCCATCCCATAGATGAAAGACAACCACCATCCAGAAACCAGACCACAGCTGCATCACCAGCTGCCACACACCCCGACCCCCAAACCAAGCAAACGGACACATGCCATGAACACATATCAAGGCCTCAAACTTGGAGCCAAACCAAAACCCAGAACATCCTCTCACAGCCACCCGCTCAGGATATCACATCACAGAACTCAGGAGGTTACACCATAAAACCTCAGGATGTTGCAACACAGCCAACGACCCAGGAGATTACAGCACAAGACCCAGGATGTCAAAACAATAGAACTCAGAAGGTCATCACACAGCCCATGACCCAGGTCGTTACAACACAGGAGGCTGATAGACATGTAGCCAGTACCTCAGCCACACAGGTTCTGACGAAAAAGCCAGCCAATCTGCAAACATCAACTCCATCAACCAATCAAGAAATGACAACACAGCCAACCTCCCCACCAGTATATATATCAGGAGATGGCAGCTCCGATCACATTTTGCTCGCACAAGCATGAAGCCGAAAGCATGAAGCTGAAAGCCTGAAGATGGCGAGTGGGACCTCATTGAAACATTGCCAAGATGCTCTCAATCTTACGTGGGAAAAGACCTGAACATAATTTGGGACAAAAAGTGTAGTTAAAAGTTTAAGGTTTTAGCAGGTAAAGAATGTCTAGTTTAAGGATTTAAATTTCTATAGTACAAAATTGTCTAGTTTAAAAATTTGAAGTTCTAGCAGATCATTTAGATTGATCAATTTTAAAATTTTCAGTATTGAGTGAGCTTAAGTGCGAGGTACGTTTTTAGCCTGTACTGGCATGTTCTATGATTGTCCCTTTCCTGTTTTCCTTCTTGGGATCCTTTCCCTCCCTGCCTTCTTGTGGGCTTAATTTATCTGTTTTTGTTCCAAAAAGGTATTTTGTTCCAAGGTTTTATTATATTGATGTACACATTGGGATGAAGGCAGATATATTTTCTTCAATATTTTCTTTCTTATATTCAAAAACTAAATCTATTTGACTTGAGAGGTGGGGGAACTATTCACCAATGATCCCTAATAAAGTGGATCAGACCATATTTTAAAAGATTGTTAGAGGCAGGGCTTGTGAAACAGATCAAGGAAGCTTTTACAAACATGAGGTTTCCATTTCATGTCAAATGAACCATGTTTTGCAATATAAGGAAAGATAGAATTTCTTTTTGATGCCTGGCAACAGGACTTATTACATTTAAATTGGGAATTTGAAAGCATGTGAGTCTTTGATTACATAGATAACAAACATGGAAAAAAATACACACAGAATTTAGAGTCCTAGTAAAAGCAAGTCGTACTTGCTTTTCTAATCTGGCAAGCAAGAGTTTTGTCCATATAACAAGGTTATCATAACAACCTTATGGCTCTCCAAAAATGGTTTTGATTGTTAGTTTTCCAAGGTATCAGTATAGTCAAATAAAAGTTCTGGAATAAGTATCATTCTACAAGTGTTTGTAGTAAAAGGAAAATATTTAATAAAACATGTCCAACTCAAATGAGATCAGTAAAAATAGTAAATTCATAAAATTTTAGCACAGCGGTTTCCAACATGTGGTCCATGGACCACTGGGGAGCCACAATGTCATCATATGGGGTCTGCAAAAACCTGAAGAAATGATAAGATTTAAATCTTGAATTAAGTCCGTGTGTGTGTGTGTGTGTGTGTGTGTGTGTGTGTGTAGCCACAAAATGTATTTAAAGGGGTCTGTGGTAAAGAAAAGGTTGAGAAATGCTACAGATTTTAACAGATTCATAAGGTAAAGAAATTCAAATGAATGTTCTTTGTTGAATCCAAATTGGGTGTGATCCTAGCTCCCAAATGTGAAAGAACAACTGTTTGCTGTATTCCCTGAAGTGTGATAGTAGCAGGGGTGAGATTCAAATTTCTTAACAACTGGTTCTGTAGGCATGGCCTAATTTGTGGTCATTGACTGGGTGGGGTGTGACTTGCTGAGCGAGTGTAGCTTGGTGGTAATGTGTCTGGCTAGGCATAGCTTGGTCACGTGACTGGGTGGGCATGGCCTGGTGGTCATGTGACTGAGTGGATGTGGCCAACTCAATGTCATTCATGTCAAAGGGTGCCTCGCCCTCCGCTCCCAGCCATTCCTTATCACATCCAGCCTCGACTTATCTAGTTTTGTAAAAATGTTGTTCACTGTTTTTGACTTTATTATCTACATACTACAGATGTACTTTCATGGACCACTGAAAGGAGGAACTGGCTCACATGCTTTGCTCAAGAGTGTGACAGGCAACAGGCTTTTAAGGGGCTGCCAGAAAGTGGGGGAACAGTGTATTTTTCAAAGCACCAGAAGGCAAATAAGAAGCAATGGGTGGAAACTGAACAAAGAGAGAAGCAAACTAAGACTAAGGAGAAACTTCCTGACAGTGAGAACAGTTAGTCAGTGGAACTGCTTGCCACCAGAAATTCTGGGTACTCCAACACTGGAGGTTTTTAAGAAAAGACTGGACAGCCATTTCTCTGAAATGGTATAGGGTTCACCCAAGGTCCCTTCTAAATGTTATTCTATTATTCTGACATATTTTCCCCAGGACCTCTCCTCAGAGTTTGGCATCCTCAGTTTTCTTGTCTGTGCAGGAGGTTTGATTAGAAGACTTCCATAGTCCCTTTCAACTCTGTTAAACACACATGTATTTATGCTCTGGACTATAGACATGTAAACTCTGAAAAATACCTGCGCAAAATAAAGGCAATAAAATCACTCTAGGTGTAAAATAATATATGATAAATAATGGAACAATTAAAAATAATAGCACAGAGTTCTCTCTCTCTCTCTCTCCTTTCCTTCTTATTTCTCTTCCTCTTTCTCTTCCTTTCTTCTTTTCCTTTCTCTTTATTTCTTTCTCCTTATTTCTTTCTCTCCCTTCCTCTCTCTTTCTTGCTTTTTCTTTCATTCATGCTCTTTCTTTCTTTCCCTCCCTCCCTCCCTCCCTCCCTCCCTCCCTTCCTTCCTTCCTTGTCTCTCTCCCTCTTACACACACACACACACACACACACACACACACACACACACACACCACTCTCTCTGATGACACACACACACACCTGGTCTGGGATGAACTGATTTGGCAAGCTCCAGAGCAGTGGGCAGCGGGAGAACGAAGAAAGCAGAAGCTTGGGAACATCGACTTCCCCTCCCTTTCGGAGCACCACAGTGGCAGGGGCAGTGGGCAGCATCAGGGTTGGCAGTGGCAGGGCAGTGGGAAGCAGTTCCAGGAGTTCCTGCCCTCCCTTTTGGGGCACCTCTGCCACCCCTCTCAGTCCCAAGCACAGCAGAGAAAGCCATGGCATGCTCCAACTGCTGCCATCACCACATCACTCAGTGCAGTGCTCTTCCCTGAGAGCCGTCTACTCGCTCATCCCTCAGCCGTACTGGCCCAGAAATGGCACCTCTCCCGCCTGGCCACTGGCTTGAAGAGAGCAGTGGCTGCTGGTTGGAGCAAGGGAAACCACAGTGCTGGACTCTTGTGACAGTGAGTGCCAAGGGCATAGCAAGAATTGGAATAAAAGGCTGAGTGTCTGTGGCAGAAAGAACCAGGGCAACACCCAGCAGCTTGGATAAGCAGGCATTAGCGAGGCAGTGGCTGCTCTCACATCAAGCCAGTGGCCAGGCAGGAAGAGGCCAAGGTGGGGCACCATTTCCGGGCCAGTCTGGCCAGCGGATGGGAGAGCAGGGGTCCCTCAGGGAAGAGCATAGCACTGGGTGATGCGGTAATGGCAGTAGCTGGAGCATGCCACAGCCGTTCACTTTCAAGAAGTCAGCGGCTAGGCGGGAGGAGGCCCAGTATGGGCACAAGAGGGGGGAGGTCTGGCAAGGCTTGGTGAGGCCCTGGGATGGTGGGGCGAGGCCCTGGGATGGCTGGGTGAGGCCCAGGGAGTCTCAGAGAGGCCCAGGGACATCTGGGTGAGGCCTGGGATGGCTCGGCAAGGCCCGGGGACAGCTGGCGAGCCTGGAGAGGCTCAACAAGACCTGGGGACATCTGGATGAAACCTGGGGAGGCTTGGGGAGGCCTGGAGGTGGCTGGGGGAGGCCTGGGGAGGCTTGGTGAGGGCCAGGGACATCTGGATGAGGCCCGGGGACATTTGGGTGAGGCTCCAGAACAGCTGGGAGAGGCCCGGGGAGGCTGGCTGAGGCCCAGGGATGGCTGGGCAAGGCCTGGGGAGGTTTGGTGAGGCCCAGGACACCTGGGTGAGGCTTGGAGATGGCTGAGCTCAGCAAGGCCTGGGGAGGCAAGTTGTGGTGGAGGGGGGAAAGGCAACTGGCAGTGAAAGCAAAATGCAAGTGGGGGTGGGGGAAGGGGAAAAACAAAAAGCAAGTGATGGGGGAAAGGCAACTGGGGCTTGCAGGGCCTCACTCACCCAGGGAGAACATCAGATGAGGCAGGGCCACAGCAAAAGGCAGGCAGCAATGGCTAGCCTGGTAGGTGGGCAAAAGCAGGCTGCAGACATGATGTTATGCATGTGCAATAAGGATTGGCTGGGCAGGGAATGGAGAAATGGGTTGAGAGGGGAGGGGCCAGCCAGAGGCCCGATTTACCGGTTCTCTGAACTATGGAGAATCATAACAACCAGTTCTACTGAACCGGTAGAATCCCACCCCTGGGTAGTAGGCATGTATTTTTTCTGGGTTATTTTTTCTCCTGAAATAATTTACTTCTGTGTTTGTGTTTAGTTTACCTTGCATCATTTTTTTTAATTTAAAAAAAATTGGTCATATTTTCACAATTAAAAAACATATTTCCACTCATTCCACAGTGTGTTCATAACAGTGTTCAGTCACACTGACAAATTCCTAAATATGTAGGTTATTACTAGGTTTTGTTACAATTATTTTTACATTCAATTTGAAGCATACATTCAGATATTTACATAATTATTTGCATAGTTATACACAATGTTATTTCATTTTACCATAACATTTTTTTTCCTTTAACTACTTTACATCTACCTTCTAACCAGACAGAAAAATAGCAGCCATCCTAAGAAACCCCAAAGATAAAATTGACCTGGAAAACCAAGGCATATATGAAGTCCCCTGTGCATCATGCCCTGCCACATACATTGGACAGACCAATAGAAAAATAAGTACCCACCTAGACGAATACAAAAATGCAGTAAAAAAGCTGGAACACACTTCCTCACTAGTCCAACACATGAAAGCCAAAGATCATAGCATCAACTTCAGTGGCATCAAAACCTTAGCCACTATAGAAAACCCCAGCTACAGAATTATCAGAGAAGCCACAGAGATTGAAAAAAGACCTGAAAATATGAATAGAAGAGATGACTCCACCAGATTGTCAATTATCTGGAAGCCTGCACTCTCAAACAAAAAAATCTCTACACCACAAGCCAGGCAAACACCTGGGCACAAACAGACTCCCCCTGATACCTCCAGCTCAAACACACCCCAACCAAGTACCCAGATGAAACCTAGCTTCCTAATAAATGATAGCCATCCATTTACTCAGAGCCAAGCTGCACTAAAAGCCTCCAATACAGGAAGCACAATGTTGCCAGCCAATCAAGACCAAAAAAAAAGCTACAAAACAGACAGAAGATATTAGAAACACCAATCAAGCAGAACACAGCAAACTCCAAGATCAATAAACACAGACCAGGACTCCCAACCAATCAAGATGAAGAAAAAAACATTCTGGCACAGCAGTAGGCTAGCCCCAAATTTAAAACAGAAATGGCTGTGAAAGTCTGACTCACAGATGAACACTATACTAATGATGGCAGATGATGGCAGATGAGATTCTGCCCAAACCTTGCTACAACTTTAAAAGCACAACTATAATGACATGGGAAAATACCCAAAGCTGAATACCACACATGTAAATACCCGTGAAAACTTAAGAAAACAAAGATAGATAGATAGATAGATAGATAGATAGATAGATAGATAGAGATGACACTTTTGTAATTTGGCTACACGGGAAAGAAAAACTGGAAACTTCCTCACACATCTTAATAACCTACACCCCAAAATACAATTCACCATGGAAACAGAAGCCAACAACCAACTTCCCTTCCTGGACATCCTAATTTACAAAAAACCCAATGGCTCCCTAAGACACACCATCCACCGGAAGAAAACACACACCAACCGCTACTTAAACGCACAATCCCATCACCACCCTTCACAGATCAACTCCGTAGCCAAGACCCTCATCTCCAGAACCAAACGCCTAGCTGACGAAGACCACCAGAGAACAGAACTACACACCCTCACTAACGTATTAATTTCCAACGGATTCCAAAGAAACACTATCACCAATCTAATCCGAAAAGAGATACCCCCCAAAACAAGACAACAGTATCGCACTCCTCCCCTACATCAAAGGCAACACAGACAAAAATCAGCAAAATTCTTCACAAACACAATATCAGGACAGCCTGCGGTACTGGCCAAAAAATAGCCAACATCTTAAGAAACCCAAAGACAAGATCCAGCTAGAAAACCAAGGAGTTTATGAAATACTATGCAACAATTGCCCAGCCACATACATTGCACAAACTAACAGGAGAATAAATGCATGCATCGCAGAACACAAAAACGCAGTCAGAAGAGAAGAAAATACTTCCTCCCTCTTCCAGCACCTTAAAGCCAAAGGACATGAAATTAATTTTGAAGGAACCAAATTAATATCCAACACTGAACACTCCAGCAAGAGAATAATCAGGGAAGCTATCGAGATAGAGAAACACCCCCATAACATGAATAAATGGGATGATACCTCCCGCCTACCAGATATCTGGAAACTAGCCCTTATCAACAAATGAGTTCCAGCCACCAAAACCAACAATGGACCCAAAACAACACATGACACCACCATGAATCTCCCTCACCAGACTCAAACCCAAACCCATCCCATAGACGAAAGGCAACCACCATCCAGAAACCAGACCATGGCTGCATCACCATCTGCCACACACTCTGACCCCCAAACTAAGCAAACTGACACATGCCATGAACACATAGCCAGACCTCAAACTCGGAGCCAAACCAAAACCCGGAACATTACATCACAGCCATCCGCTCAGAATATCACATCACGGAACTCAGGAGGTTACACCACAAAACCTCAGGATGATACAACACAGCCAATGACCCAGGAGATTACAGCACAAGACCCAGGATAATAGGTATATTATATATTATATATATTATAAACAATAGAACTCAGAAGGTCATCACACAGCCCATTACCCAGGTCGTTACAACACAGGAGGCTTATAAACACATAGCCAGTACCTCTGCCACACAGGTTCTTATGAAAAAGCCAACCAATCTGCAAACATCAACTCCATCAACCAATCAAAAAATAACAACACAGCCAACCAGCCTGCTTACAACAGAGCCAGTACACCACACCTCCCCACCAATATTTATAGAGAGATGGCAGCTCCGATCACGCTTTCCTCGCACAAGCAGGAAGCTGAAAGCACCAGCCTGAAGATGGCGAGTGGGACCTCATCGAAACGTCACCAAGGAACTCTCAATCTTACTCAGGAAAAGACCCAAACACGCCAAGACCTGCCGATAGATAGATAGATAGATAGATAGATAGATAGATAGATAGATAGATATAGATATAGATACAGATACAGATACAGATACAGATACAGATACAGATACAGATACAGATATAGCTATAGATATATAGATATATAATAGAGCTCACATCAATCACAATACGACAATAACCACCACGACAGTAACCTTAACAGTGTTTCTATTCGTATTAATAATACTGCTAATAATACTGCTAATGATAATACTTGATAATAGTAATATTCATACTATTACTGTTAATAATAACAACAACAACAACAACAACCTTTTTTGGGTGGGACCATAAGCCTGAAAAAGTGGTCGAAAATGAGCATTCAAAACTACTGTGGGACTTCCGAACACAGACTGATAAAATTTTGGAACACAACACCCTGGATATCACGATTGTAGGGAAGAAAAAAGTGTGGATCATCGACATTACCATACCTGGTGACAGCAGAATCGACGAGAAACAACTTGAAAAAATCACCAGATATCAGGACTTGAGAATTGAACTGCAGAGACTGACATAAACCAGTGCAGGTGGTTCCAGTGGTAATCGGCACACTAGGCAAGCACTTGAAAACAATTGGCGCTGACAAAATAACCATTGATCAGCTGCAGAAGGCCACCTTACTGGGCTCTGCTCGCATAATCCACCAATAGTCCTAAACATTTGGGAAGTGTTCGACTAGTGATTTGTGATATAAAACCCAGCGTAGTTATGTAGTTTGCTATGTACACTATTGTGCACATAGGGTATCAGCAGATTTCAGTTTTCAATGTATTTGATACATTTCAATTCAACTCAGAAGTGATGCAAAATATCCCTCTGCTTAGTTTAGTTCTGTCACTGTCCCCAAAAGAACACCATTTTATCTCCAGAGTTGTCAAATCCTACCCACTTTAACTATCCAAGTCTTCTTCCTGCAGTCACACAAATGTTCCTATTTTCACAAACTAAGCTTTTCAGTTGTTCCAGCTCTCCCTAGTCTTCTTTTCCTTCTGAGTCTTATCTTTTGCCCTGCAATTTTCCTTGCCGCTTTCCTGTCAGGGGGGACTATCACCCACCCCTTCTTCTTAACTGGAGCTGTGTCTTTTTCTCAAAAACCCACCCAGGGATCTCCTCAAAAGTTCTCCCCTTTCATCTCACTCACTTGCAAAATTGGGACTAATTGTGGTCAGTTTCGGTCCACCGTTGTTCTGCTAAGCCACCACTAACTCTGTCACTCTGTCAGATCTCCAGGGTGGCCACTGCAGGCCTTCTTCTTTCCTGTCTGCTCTCTAAGGGATTCTCCTGCCTCCCGACATGAACTGCCATCCGCGCATGCTTGACATGATGTCCTTCTACTTCGGTGCCCCTACAGGACCCCTTCTGCTTTGAAAGCCAACTGGATGGCTGGAAAGTGGTTGTGCTCTGCGGAGCTACCTGTTTGCACACCCGTTCGATCTGACAGCTGACCCCGCCTTCTCATAAACATTTTTTTTCTTATTGCATGGGAAACTAAGATATTTTTCCAATTTGAGATAAATGATGTTACAAATACATTTAAAAAAAAAAACTTGGTAGGTAAAGAGTGATGTTAGCTGAAGTTTTCTCTTGATTACCTATTATGACTGTTAGGAATAACAAGGATGGAGAAGGAACTAAATTCATTGAAACACATGGAAGTTTATGAAAATGTTAAATTACCTCCAGGTGAAAAGTCCATTGGCTGTAAATGGATATGGAACTGTTACCCATAAGGCTAAGTTGGTAGCTCAAGGATTTAATCAAATCGCTAATTGGTAGTCTATTGTACATTAGTGATTGGTCAAGGCCAGATATTGCCTATAGTGTTAATCAATTGGCAAGATTCAACGCTGAACTCACTGAACGACACTGGCAAGCAACAAAGCGTATCTTAAGATATCTTAAAAGGACAATGCACTATGCATTGTATTTGGAGCCAAAAGATGATTTGATTTTAAGTGCATATGCTGTTGCAAGTTTTGCAACAGACATAAACACTAGGAAATCAACTTCAGGAACGGCTATACTGTTAGGAAAAGCACTGATTAGTTGGAGGTCAATTAGACAGCAACACATAAGTATGTCCACAATGGAAGCAGAATTTTCATGTCTATCTTTATTATGTACTGATTTAATTCTGTATAAACAGTTGTTATTGGATATGGGAATAACTGTTAATGATTCCATTGTAGTGTATGAGGACACTCAAGCAGCCATACGGATGGCTACAAATATTGCTGTGAAAATGAGATCTAAGCATACAGATCTTAGATATCTGAATGTAAGGCAATCTGTAAAAAATGGTTTAATAAGACTGGAATATTGTATGACTGAAAAAAATATTGCTGATCAATTTACAAAAGCCCAAGGTTCAGTCAAACACAAAGAAAGTTGTGATGACTATGGGTTAAGGTTGTAAATAGATACAACCTATTTCTATAATATATTATTATATTACCCAAAAGGGGAGTATGTTAGGAATAACAAGGTTACCTAATATAGTTTGGGTAAAATAATATATATAAACTATGATAGTACATTTAAGTGTGTGTCACTTTAAACTGCAAAGCATGTAATTTTGGGTGCGGTTGTGAAACCACCATAAGAGGGAGCAAGAGAACCTGCTGGATTGATGGATTGATGGTTTGCTAACTGCGTGTTCCCTGCTGCTGAGTTTTTGAACGTCGAAGGAAGAAAGGAGGTTTGACTTCTTCATATCTCTACTGTGAGGAGATATATTACTGGACTGATATTTGTAAGTTTACTGACCTCTTTTTCGACACTGGACTTTGCAACTGAATAATCCCCGGACGGACTGAACTAGTGAATGATATATGGACTGTTTTGACTATGCTAAAACTCTTACTGGAATAAACTATTTAACTAGCACAGTGTATCTGTTTTACTGAGTGTAAGCTACAAAAACGTTTATCTCACATATTTTGCCTGCCTGCCTGACCTCTGTGCACATTCTGCTAGGGTGTATCCCTAACAATGACATATCCTTTAATAAATGTGGCTCTACTCTGAAGATTAATATCTGCTAAAAGCAATATGGAGTGAGTAATTTGGAACCTTTTATTTAGTGGGGAGGTTAGTGATCTGGGAGGTGGTTGATTGATTGGTCATACATAACTGATCTGGGATCTTCCTGGCCATTGTCAGGTTATTGATAACTTAAGTAATATGTTGTATCTGCCTTAAATTTGATGGCAATCTTTTTAATAAATCAAAATTATCATTTTCATACCATTTCCTTGATCCTTTAGGCACACCTGTTGAAGTTAGTTCCTAATATTATCACTATTAAAAATCATCTATAATTGAGCAGCCAGTATCACATTTTTAAACTAAAATGTATAACTTTCATATGCATTTGTCTTAATCTGTTGAAAATATTTTTAAGTAAAATCCCCTTTTTAATGTTTTAATTTCAGGAATTCTAAGCTGGTATCTTGCTATTTCTATTTCAAAATTGTTCAATCCATTCTACTGTAATATTTTTTTTACAGCAGGAAGAAGATTCGGTTATAGGTGAAGTTTTGCTTGTAACTCATTAGATCAGCAATTGAACACCAAGGAGAGAAAGGCAATGCTAGATAATTCCCTACTAAAAACACCTTTTCTTTGGGCACCACTTTCTACCTTGTGATCTCATGTCTGCTATTATGTATAATGGGCTGTAGCTCAGAAATGGAGCATAATACTAAGGCTTTTTTAGTCACAGAGTTGAAGTATTAGGATGGGGAAGGATCTTTGCTAAGAGATCTGAAAAACTACTAACCAAATGGAGAGATCAAATGGAGTAGTAATCAGACTCAAATAGGAAACATAGTTATGTAATCTTATATGTTTTTAAACTCCTTCTTTCCTTGCCTTTTTCATTAGGACTAGAAATCTCTTGGGATGGAGACAGTTTTGTTGAAGTCATGGCTGCCCCTCATCTTAAAGGTCGGCTTTGTGGTCTGTGTGGCAACTATAATGGGCATAAGAGAGATGATCTGATTGGTGGTGATGGTCATTTTAAGTTTGATGTGGATGACTTTGCTGAGTCCTGGCGTGTGGAATCAAATGAATTCTGTACTCGTCCTCCAAGGAAACAATTTCCTGAATTGTGCCAAGGAACTGTGAGAGTAAAACTCCGTGCTCATCGGGAATGCCAAAAACTCAAAGCATGGGATTTTCAGATTTGCCACTCAACTGTGGACTACACCATGTTTTATCGGTAAGTGTTTCATTTTGATGAGCAGAATGGAAATAAAAGCGAATTGTTGTAAAACTGTTCCCAGAGTCTAGGAAAGAACATGGTGGTTTGTCAAATAATACAGAACTGGAACTTCTGCACATTCCTCTGAATCAAAAGTGCAAGTAGCCACCTCCCCACTTCTTCAACAGGCAGGCAGCAAGAACTCAGAATATCTTACCCTAATGGATTTATTGATAAATAAGTGTTAAAGTCTATAGTTTCCATGATTCTATAACCTAATCTTAAATCTGCTTAATTAGATTCTGCAAGAGTTTAGACTTGATAGTGAAAAACTGCTAGATCTTGTCATTAATCTTGAAAACTGAATGTATATACTTTAGTGTTATGACTCCCCTTCAAAATTCAAACGAACAAAACAGAAAGCAGCCGTTTCACAATTAAATCAAACGGAAAGAAGTCTTACAAGATAACGGCTGGCAGAAACCACAGCATAAATCTTTACTCTGTCCGGCAAACCAGTCCTGGCAATAAATCCTCAGCCTCAGAGCTCTTTGCTGTAACGTCCTCACTCAAATAGTTATTTTGTTCCTGGCGAAATGTACCAGCCCAGCTGTGTCCTTTTATACTCATTAAGGCAACGTGCTAATTTACTGACTTGCTCTTCTCATTCGCTCCAGCTGATTTTGCCTTTTCAACCGTCTTCTATTTTTTACATTTAACCACAAATTTTCCAAGTTCTCATCTCCACTAGAAGACTCTCTCAAAACTTCCCTGTCAGCCATTCCCGGCTGTTGATCAGATAAGGAACCAGAGGAGGTCAAAGGTCCTGACAATTCTAATACATCAGGTCTGTCGTCCTTTGTCACGTCCATCTCCTCATCCTGGTTATCAGTCCAATCAGTAAGCCAGGCTGGCTCATATCGTTCTGCCATGACCTCTTCACTTGAACTCATATCAATCACAGGAGCTGAATCCAAGCCCGGAGCCACAACACTTTAGCACTTATATTAGTAAGTTTACTAAGCTGTACATTCTTTGACTTTCTTGCTAATTGCTTTCTGAAGTAGTGGGGAGGTTACTACTTGCTTTGCTAATGTAGGACAAATGTGCAGATCAATTAGCTCTATAATATTATGAAAACTATTATTCTCCTATTCAGACTTTGAGAAGTCCATTATGAACTGCAGTGACAACTAAAAAAGTAGTTCTTGCTGGAAATTACTTTTCTAGAATCATAACTTGGTATTATGATATTCTCAGAATTGGCTGGAGACCTGATTTTTTTTTTATTCCAAAATCTCTGAAGACAAATTAGGGAAAATTACAATATAAAGATACAAGAAAAAGCCAAGATAATAATTTCTGAATAGAAGGAAGACATTGATCCTTAACTGGAATCAAAGGAATGCCACAATCTTACAAGAACTATATAAATATTGTTTTCATTTGATTTTGGCTGATGCAAAATAAAGACATTATTTTTGGATTACATAATAGTGCATAGAAGTATCCCCATTTTAATAAGTTACATAACAATATCTTTGTCATGATTGCACTGCTGTTACTGGGGTGGTTCTTACAGTGTTCTACTTTGAAACCTAGATAGGCATTAGTAAATAGTATCAATCAAGGGCTTGTTTCCCAATTCTCACATGTATTTGTTACAGTTGTAACATTTCTGTTAAATACTGGGTTGATTGAAGAGCAGAGGCAGATATTCAATTACAAACTTTTTATTGTAACAAGCAGTAACCCAGCAACAGTCTGTCTGATAGCTTGTCCTTTTATAGGGAGCTATCAGGTGGCTCAGTCAATGAAAACAAACTATTTTTCTCATCTTGGTGGCAGACTTGAGTAAAGCCTTTATTCATTGGCTTCATTCCTTCATTTGGATATGCAACAGCCTCCCCACCCAGAGAGATAATTGACCAAACAGTATGTGGTTAGTGGATATAGTTGTGCAGGTAGGCGGGGCAGTGGTAAGCTTTCTCTAATCTGTGCAGTTCAGTTGGAGCAGTGGCGGCAGCCAGATCAGTCAGGTCAGCTGCTGCTGCTCTCGGGTTTGCCAATGGAACTACCTGGAACTTGGCCCTGGGTGTGGCTGACTCTTTTGGAACCGGTTCTTCGGTGACTCCTCGCTGGATTCCCAGTTCTCCAGGTGCGTGCATTTGTCAGTTGTTTTGGGTTGTGTCTGCTGCTGCTGGGATTTCAGGGTTTTTATTATTTTCTAGTGGTGTGTTATTTTTGTTTTATGTTAATTCTGGTTGGCAGTGGCATGAGGTATCCAATCAGTCGTGGAGTTGGTCGATGTGCCTGCACCATATTCAACTCCACTCTATATGAGCGGTGAGGGCTACCACCCTGGCAGGAACCCATAGAGCACCCCCATTGTAGTTGTGGATATAGACTAAGTCCCCCACATTAAATAATCGGAGTTGGCTGGTTGAGTTGGTGGGTGCCTCTGTTGAATAGTTAGGGTGTAGCCTATCTAGTTCTATCCTTAATCGATGACCCATTAATAGTTCAGATGGGCTTCGATTTGTTGTGGTGCTAGGTGTTACATGTTAGATTAATAGGAATTTATTGATCCAAGTTTGCCAGTCCCTAGGGCCCATTCTCGATAATGCCTCTTTGGATGATCACACCATTCTTGCCACCTGCCCATTGCTGATGGGATAAAATGGTGTAACTAAGGCATGGCAGATTCCTTGTTCAATCAAGAAAGAGTTTGAATTGGGTGGCTGTAAATTGTGGCCCATTATTGGATACCAGGATGTCTGGTAGGCCATGTGTTGAAAACAGCCTTCTTAATACCCTGATGACTGCCTGTTGAGGACATGAGCACTATTTCTAACCATTTAGAATAAGCATCCATTATTACCATAAACGTTTGGCCTTGGAAGGGCCCTGCAAAGTCTATGTGAACCCTTGACTAGGGTGCTTTCAGTGCCTCCCATTCATGTGCCAGGGCAGAGAGGTATGCTGGTCTGGATTCCTGGCATGGTTTACATGTGGCTACCCACTCAGCTATGTCCCTGTCCATGTTTGGCCACCACATATAACTTCTAGCTAGTGCCTTCATCCTGACTATGCCTGGATGGCCTACATGCAGAACCTCTAAGGTTAGTCTCCTTAGTTTTGGTGGCACTATCACCCAATCCCCGCACAGCAGACAACCCTGTTGCACAGATAGCTCATGTTGTTGAGCATGAAATGGCTGAAAATCCTCACCAACTGGCCCTTTTGGCCACCCCCTCCATACCCAGCTAAGTACTTGGGTTTTGTCCTTGGCAGAGTGTCCCACTATTTCAGCAACCGTAATGGGGCTGGAGGTCAACTCTTCAATGAAAAGTATGGGTGCAACTGAGGCTAGGTCTTTCACAATTGTTGGAAGCAGACATTGGCTGAGGGCATTGGCATGGCCTAGGGACTTGCCAGGCCAGTGAATGAGATGATAGTTGTAGCCTGCCAGAAAGATTGTCCATTGTGTCATGCGTGGTAACAAAATGTTCAGTGTTGGGTGGTCCCCTGTGAACAGGCCCAGGAGCAGTTTATGGTCAGTTACCAATTCAAATTGCCTGCCATAGAGGTACTCAGGGAAATGCTTTATGCTCACAATGGCAGCCAGTGCTTCTTTGTCCAGCTGGCTGTAGTTCCTTTCTGCCACTGACAATGTCCTCGAACGGAAAGTGATTGGGGCCTTGACCCCATTAGGCATTCAGTGGCTGAGGATGGCCCTGATGCCAAACAGGGAGGTATCGCATGAGAGGATGGCTAATAGAATCTCATTATACTGCATTAAAACACTTTTGGATGACATCTGTTTTTTTACAGCTGTGAATGTGGCAGCCTCTCATCGGCTCCAGGCCCATGGAGCCTTTTTATCCAAGAGCTGGTGCAGTGGTTCAGCCACTGTCGCTTTCTGTGGCAGGAACGCACTATAAAAGTTCAACAGTCCCAGGAATGCCTGGAGCTGTTTTTTTCTGGGAGTGGGAGCTTTATGTATAGCTCTGACTTTTTCCATAGTTGGGTGCAGCCCTGAGCCATCTATTAGGTAACCCCAAAACTCAACCTATAGTACTGCTATCTGGCATTTTTCTTTTTTAACTTTAGCCCAACCTCTTGAAACCTAGTAAGGACTATTCTTAGGCAGTCAAGAAGTTCCTTCTTGTTGATTGCAGAGACTAAGATGTCATTAAAGTATGGTACGATCCCTGGAATGCCTTGTAAAAGCTGTTCCATGAGGATTTGGAACAATCCTGGTGCTACACTCACACCAAATTGTAATCTGCGGCATATAAAAGCCTCCCGGTGGGTTATGATAGTTTGCACTTCTGCAGTGGCATCATCCACCAGTAGCTGTTGGTTTGCCTGTGCAAGGTCTAATTTTGCAAAAGTCTTTCCCCTTGCCTAGGGAATGTAAAAGATGTTGCACAACAAGCACTGGATAAGCATTCTATCGCAATGCCTTATTGATCATGCATTTGTAATCTGTGCAGATATGGATTGAGCCATCTGGCTTGACAGGCGTTACTATTGGCATTTCCCGCTTTGCGTGATCTACCAGCTCCAAAAACCCCTGGGCAATTAATTTGTCTAATTGTCTAGTTTGGGCCATAAAGCAAAAGGGATCTTGCCCCGATCTAGGGGTTGAGATTGAAGAAGATGGGTATCTCTGTATACTTGCCCAGGTTCCCATCAAACTCATCTGTGAATTCCCAGATCAGCTCCTCGATGCTATCATCATAGATGGCATTGACACCAGTCACCCCCAGGCCAAGGGATGCGAACCAGTGCAGGCTAAGCAGGCTTGGCACGGTGCCGTCCACTATGGTCAGTTGCAGAGGCCTCACAAACTTCTTAAAAGTCACTTCAAAGGTTCTTCTCCCTATGACAGGGATGCGGTTCCCTTGATAGTCCTTTAACTGAAGGTGCTGGTACTTCAGCTGTTTCCTGGCGATTCCTGGCACTAATTTCCTGATCATAGCCCAGGACACAATTGACATAGATGACCTGGTGTCTACTTCCATGCTGCACGGTAAGCCCTCAGTGAGGACTGTGACATGGATTTTCTTTGCGTGCAGCGAGCTAGTTTGCCCAATGGTTGCTTCTGTTTGATATTGGGTTCTTGGGTTCCACATAGCATTCTTCCCCCTGATGGGGTTTCTGGTATTGTGTGACCTGGCTGGTTTGTGCAGTAGGCAGCAGGTTGACTGGCGCAACAGACACTTGCCAAGTGCCCCTTTTTGTTGTACCTCTGACAAATGGCATCTTTTAAACCTGCACACTGATCTTGGGTGGTTACCACTGCAACCTGCACATGCTGTTTGCTTCCCTTCTATTTTGGGGGTCCTCTTTTTTGATGATCAGAGGTGGCAAACCTCATCATCCTTGTCAGTTGATTCTTTGTGCTTGATGTGGTCATAGTACACTATGACAGCTCTGTGTGAAATTGGCAGACTGCTTGACTTCTGGATTGAGTATCGTTTGGTTGCATAAATGCAATCCCCAAGCTTCTGGCTCCACAATGTAAGAATCTTAAAATTCAGGGGTGGGCTGATGGGGGTTCTCAGGGGTTCAAGAGATTCTCTAGCTAAGAATCTGCACAGTTCAGAGAACTCACAAATCCCACTCCTGGCTGGCCCCGCCTACCCCTCCCCTCCCAGGAGTCCTCACACGGCCCATTTTGGATGCAGGTAAGTGCAGGGCGCAAGCAGAGGTTCAGGGAGGGTGAAAAACAGGCCTCCCAGAAATTCTAGAAGGGCGGAAATGGGCCCATTTCCAGCTTCCAGAGAGCCTCTAGAGCCTGGGGAGACTGTTTTCACTCTCCCAGAGGCTCGAAGAAAGCCTCCGGAACCCGGGGAGGGCAAAAATGACCCCCCCATCATGGTGCAGGAAACCGACTAGGCCACGCCCACTCTGGCCACACCCACACAGCAACTGGGCACAGAACCCATTGCTAAAATTTTTGAAGCCCACTCCTGGGTGAATTATACTGCTTCACATTAAAAATAGCTAAGTAATGATATATGCATGATATAATTAATACATGTATGTATGTATGTATGTATATATGTATGTATGTATGGGCCTCTGACATGGGCCACTGCCCAGCAACACTATTTAGAAAAAGATAGAAAAAAAACATTCTTGGTTGTTTTTTTTCAGAATTTGATCTGCTACTCTCTCCTACAGCTGCTGATGAAATAATATAGTATTCTAGTAGCATAGTGGTTATTGTATTTCCCTGATATTCAGAAGGTATCCATTTTGAAACATTTTTAAAATGATTTCTTTCCCTGAGTTATCTGTCAGAGATTGCTTTCCCTCTCCTCTCTTCTCCTCCCCTATCCTCCTCCCTTCCTTCCTAGAGGTAAGGTATTCCAAATATATGACAAACATTAAGTTTTAGACATCCTTCTTTGGTCTCATTTGGAGAGAATACCTTCAGCCCCCATGACATACTAACCAGTGTGAAGTGGACAAGTCAGGAGACAACTCTCAAGTAGGCAATCCCTAAGACATAAAGGATTTCCTTTTAATTTCCATTGTGGTTGAAATCAGGACAGTGAGTAAGTATGGTGTTCAAGGGAAAAGTGTTTACATTTTAGCCATTACTCAATTTTACTTCTACCATTTTTCACAATAAGTGCTGAAAACTGAAAATGCAAACCAGGTACTGAAAAAGCAGGGTTTATTTTATCATAACCAGGTACTGAAAAAGCAGGGCTTATTTTTGGCATTCACAATTATATTTTGTATCTGGGAAGACCTCAATTTCCTCTATTTAAAATTTTTTTATGATTAATTTAATGTAATAATCCTCTTGACACCAAAAAGAGAAATGACTTACATTTTGACAAAGACAAGAAACCTGACAGCAAAATGATATGGGAAGATTGCCATATTGAGATTAATCTTTTCATGACACAATATAATATTACTTGTGACCTAGAAAATGTATGTTTAAAAAAATAGTTTATGTCTTCTTAAAATAAGTTCTTAGATTTCAAAGAAAATTCAGAAATCAACTCTAAATACATTTCTGTGACACAGAGAAGATAAAAAGTCTTACAACTTGATCAAACCAAAGGGCTAGTTATTCTAGCATTCTACTGTATTTCCAAAAATTACTTTCTTCCTCAGGACAATCTGCATTCGGCAACATGCATCATTTGAATGTAGAAATTTTATAGCTTATAGTCATTCAGCATACATATTCTAATTAATTTGTCTAAACTCCTTCTACAATCACCCAAACTTTAATCACAAACATTTCTTGATGTGTTAAAGTGAATGATGTGTGATGTTGAAAATTAACATCACTTTTTTACTTTGTTCATCTTCAATCTATTCCAGATCAATTCCTTACATGTAGCTGTGAGTTCTAAAGTTATATTGAAAGAAAAATTCTCCATGAGCACCAGCTAATTGCCATCACTTCTTCATCCTTTCCTTTTACCCTTTTTTCTTATAATGAATATCAACTAATCAACTGCCCATTTTTCTTTTCTTTCTTTTTTTTACATAGGAGCCAATGTTTTTAAAATGGTCTGCATTTACAACTTTATGGAGGCCTGTTGATATACCTCTTAGCAAATATAATACTATATGTACTTTGGCACTAGAAAAGTGTGTCTTCTCTAACTGTGGCTTCCTGCTTTATTATTCAGAAGAAAAATGTTTTTAGAACATTTTGAGTTGAAGTGAATTAGTCACATAATCTGTAGGATCCTTATTGTTGTGCAGAATGGTAGGGAAAAAATGCCCTTGAATTATAATTCAGAATGGCCACAATTGTTTGCTTCTGTCTTAGAAATATAAAACAACTAAAAGTCACTCAAGTTTAAAAATATCAAAATAATTCCTGTCCACCTGTAGTGCAGATTTATTTATATATTTGTTTATTTATTTTGTCAAGCATGTATAAGTCTGAACATAAGATATAAACATATAAGTATAAACAGGTATAAGTATATACATAATAAATTAGTATGAATAAATGGATAAATGGGAACAGTAGGACAGGGACGGTAGGCACGCTGCTGCACTTATGCACGCCCCCCCTTACAGACCTCTTAGGATTGGAGTGAAGTCCACAGTAGACAGTTAAAGATTACAGTTTTGTGGGGTTGAGGATGTAACAATAGAGTCAGGTAGCGAGTTCCAGGAATTGACCACTCTGTTGCTGAAGTCGTATTTTCTGCAATCGATGAGTTTGGAGTGGTTTGCTTTGAGTTTGTATCTATTGTTTGCCCATGTGGTTGAACCTGAAGTAGTCATTGACAGGTAGGACATTGTAGCAGACAATTTTGTGTACTAAGCTTAGATCAGACCGTAGGCGGCATACTTCTAGGTTGTCCGGGTCCAAAATTTCAAGCCTGGTAGCATAAGGTATTCTATTGCAAGTAGAGGAGTGGAGTACTCTTCTCATGGACTTGCTCAATTGTATTAATGTTTATCATACAGTGTGGATTCCAGGGAGAGGAGCTGTATTTGAGAATTGGTCTGGTGAAGGTTTTGTATGCCCTGGTTTGCAGTACAGTGTTACTGGAGAAGAAGCTTCGCAAAATTAGGTTAGCAACTCAATGCTTTTTTGGCAATGCTGTTACATTGAGCTGTGGGGCTTAGATCTTTTGAAATGAGTACTCCTAGGACCTTGACAGCATGAGGATCATCTATGAGATCGTATCTGCCTAGTTTGTATTTAGTATTCTGATTTTTGTTGCCAATGTGTGAAACAGAGCATTTGTTGGTTGAGATTTGAAGTTGCCAATTATTTGACCATTCTAACACATAATCAAGGTCGCTTTCTAGAGTAGCAGTATTGTTGGTGATGTTAAATAGTTTTATGTAATCAGCAAATCAGTTTTACATATTATCGCAAAAGTAATTTATGTAAATTAGAAAGAGAGTCCTAGAACGCTGCCTTGGGGGACACTGCTGTTTAACTGGTGCAGGGTTTGGTAGGGCACTCATTATTTTGACTACTTATTGCCTGTTTGAGAGGAATGCAGCTATCCATTTGTGCAGTAATTCAGAAATGCCATAAGAGCGTAGTTTTAGCAGTAGTTTGTCATGTACCAGATGTCTTACATCTATTGCTTTATCCTGGTATTATTATTATTATTATTGGTATTGATATTATTATTATGGTATATTATGGTATATTATTCCAGTAAACGCTATTGATCCAAGCTTGTAATTATCCTCACGACATCATATATCAAGTGGCATGAAATCAAAGATGGTTCCCTTTCAGAGTTATCATGCTTGGTGAATACTTGGAAATTCTTAAATCCTAGGCAGATTTTATTTGAAGATTATGTGAAAAAAATTACATATTTTGATTAAGGAAAGCATTATTAGAATTGGGTTTTGATATTCATAGAGGAGTAGAATTGATGTTAATTGCTTCTCAAATTATCAGTTACAGGCGATGTTAAAGCAGTTGTAGAATTCATTACATGAAAGTAACCTAAACATTTTTTTTATTTTGTAGATAACTAATAATAAAATTGTTGTAGGAATCCTTATATTATATTTAAAAGGGCACATTCCACAGAAACTGGAAGTTGTAACTTTATTACAGTCTGTCTATTCCATTACTTATTATTATTTTGGATAAATATTATCACGTATTATTTCTTGTTTCAAGTCATGATACCTCATTTATTTTTATCTAGGTTATTAATACTGTCAGAGTATATTCATAAACTGGAATAGAGCTTAGTAACAAAGTCAGCCAATGAACAGCCATGGCAACAGACCAGCCAATGGGAGCTGATATTGGAAAGTAAACCTAGAAGTAGACTCTAGTCTCTACTCTAAACTGAACCTCTCTGCTCTGAACTCTGAAACTGCTGCTTGTGTTTTGCTTACATTGGAAGAATCTACTATTGGTATTGTACATTTTACTCATATTATTATATATATAAAGAAGCTAATGAATCCTACTGAATCAGTCATCTGTGTGTGCTTTCTGGATTTGAATTTCTGCTACAAAATCTAACAGGTTAATGGGCCCAGAACACACGAAAGACTTAATTGTAATTTAAGCTGAGAGAGTCTGCCTGTGTTGGCAGAGGAAAGCTTTGCAGGATGGCTGAGAAAATTAAGGGGAGCTCTCTACCTCGTTTGGGTCAGAAGAATTATATAATTTGGGCTGCAAAGGTGGAATGTTTCCTGAAAGCTAAGGAACTGTGGGATATTGTTGAAAATCCACTCCAAGCACCATTGGCTGCTGCGGATCAGAGGCAGCATGATAAAGCAATGGCTTATATCATCTTAAGTTTAGAAGATGAAAAGTTTATCAATGTAGCTGATTTAAAGACTGCAAAGGAAATCTGGCTGAAGTTAAGAAGTATGCAATTATCAAGAAAGTTATACAGAGCCCATCTGAAACCAGGAGAATATCTGGAGCAGCATTCAGTAAATATACAAATTTTGTTTGTGGAGTTAGAACAGCATGGAATGCTGATTCCTGAATCTCAGAAAGTGCTGTGGGTTTTGAACAGACTAGATGACTCATGTGACATTGTTTCTGCAGTATTTGAATGAAAACCAGAGCAGGAATTGCATTTGGAGGCATTGAAACCATATCTGATTGCTGAAGAAAACAAATGCCATTTTCGTAGCCTCAAGGAAAACTTCCTGAGGAAGGGGCCCAAAGAAAGATAAGCAAAATGGAAAATTCCACAGACTGGCTGTCTCCAAAGAGAAAAGCAGCAGAAAAGATCAGATTACAGCCCAGCAACAGAGATGCTGTTTATCTGTGGAGAACAGACACACCTAAAAAGGACTATTTGCAAAGGAAAAACTTTTTGCAAGGAAGAAATTATTTGCAAGGAAGAAAATCAGCAGATGGTCAAGTTGCTGTGGCAAAAGCCAGCAATTATAATACTAGAGATCAATGGTTAATTGACAGTGGGGCTAGTCAAACAATTGTTAAAAATTGTACATTTTTTACAGGATGGATACAGCTGCAGGAGATGCAGTAGCCTTGGTGAATGCCAAAAGGCTAAAGTCATTGGAAGTAGCAATGTGCAAATTCCATATCTGGAAACAAGGTTCAATTATGTTTTGTGTGTGCTTGAAATGGAACATAATTTGCTAATTTAGACAAGCAAGGATTTGAGACCATACTTGTAAATGGGCAGTGTATCATAAAGAGATATGGCAAAGTGTGTGCAAAAGACATAAAACAAGGTAACCTTCATATGTTGCAGGGACAAAATGTTCAGTGTGCACAGACATTTGGAAATGTGGCAAAGCATGATTCATGTGTTCATCTCTTACACAGAAAGCTTGGCCATGCAAACTTCAAAGTTTTGCAAAAGATGGAACAGTATGCAGAAGGGTTGCATGTAAAGGGATGTAAGGTATATTTGGATTGTGTGGTATGCATATCATCAAAGTCCAAGGCATTCCCAGTAAGCAAAAGTAGCACAAGACTGACAACAAGAGCTCTAGAGCTGGTACATGCAGATTTGGTAAGGCCAACGCAAGCCAGTTTGGGAGGAGCTGTTGGGCTTCGTGAAACAACTCACTCGACAGCATTGGAAGATTAAGAGCTTGAGGGAGACGAAATGAAAACAAACATTGCTATCAGATGACATCTTCATGCTGACTAGTTTAGATTGATGAGGGGGGAATACAAACACTTTATTACATACAATACAAACCTGCTAGCATTCAAATTTTAGTTTTATTTATTACACAAATAGGACAGGATTTCACATAATTCTCTATATTTAACCTCATACCTGGCCACCAAAATTGTCATTTTGCTAAATGTAGTGTTTTCAGAAACCCATAATGTCCTGCCTGTTTAACATCATGACAATGTTTTAACACTACTGATCTTAAAATGTTCCCCTACTATTTTGCGCCGGGACCATTCTGGGTTGTGGCTTTGTAACCGAACCTATAAACTTTTGTGGTTGTATAAATCCTTCCAGCCTCAGTCTCTACTGATGTAAACCATCATGTAATTCTTTCGCCACCCGATACCAATTGGTCAATGTAGCATACGAACCTCTATATAGGCAAGCCTGATTTAGTTTAGGGTCCAATCTTTCTTTGAATATATGTATCAATAAGCTCTCCGGTAATGAAGGGAGTTTACCAATCACTCATTGGAAAGAAGGCACAGATCCAGAATGGAAGGTGGAAGAAGGTACCGAAGTGGCTGAAGACAATGGTGGGGATGGCCAGGAACAACAGACTGTGGGAGCAAAGAAGAAGGATGTGCCATTGACAGCACCACCAGTAGTAAAACCTAAAACAACTAAGAGTCAAAGAGAGGTACGGTTAAGTGACCATAACCATGGTTATAAGGGGGAAAAGGCGCAAGAACATAGGCAAAAGGATTGGAAAGTGAAGTGCTGGCTTTCTGTCAGCCTCTGTTTAGAATCATAGAAACTCTGGCAATAAACCACGTTACTCACAGTTCTTTGTGGATAGATGCATTTATTATAACTCGTTTCTTCCAAACACAGCAACAATGGCAATCCCAAGTAAAGCCAGCGCTGAGAACATTTGCCCTCCCCATTAACCCTGCTCACCTCCACCCACAATGCTAAACACGACTAATATCAAACACTAATCATGCCCACAACTCTCTCTCACCCATCTCTGACTGCTCCCCCCACCCTTCCTTCCCATTTGTGTCTAAACTGCAACCCAAAACAATGCGGAGCTTTGAATAGCTGAAAACTATTCCCCTCCCCCAAGCAACACATGTTACGAAACCCTGAGCCTCATCTTAACTAACTGTTCTGTCTCAGTGAACTATTTCACCCTGCTGTTCCATCCCATTGAGCTATCGTATCTTGTCTTGTTAAATTGAGAAGGAGAGGAGTGATAAACCAGTCCCTGTAAGATGATCATGCCGATAAGGGATTGACAGGTCGAGCCGGAATGGGAACTGCAGGAGTGGAGGATCTTTCCCCAACCAAGACAACATCTTGGGCTTCACACCATAGGACAGGTTGGCAGGATCTTTGAAGCCTGACAGGCGGCCCCCTCTACCATTGTTCCTTCTGTAACAGAAAGATCATGATTATTATTATGTATAAATCTTACTTCATCCCTCCCACCCGCTTTCGTGGGGTATTTCATATGGAATTGTCATCGTAAACAAGACGCAGATACATCGGTATGTGGTATCCATGATGCATCCACTAATGGATAACCTGTCCATCAAACCAGATATTGTAGTAGTCCATGTCTATGATGAGAATTGAGTATTTCATCTATCTCGTAATGGTCATCACAGACCGGTCCTGAAGTGTGCATTCTAGGTTCTTGTCTTGTCATATCCTCAGGTTTCAGGAGACTGATATGAAACATGGGGTGCATTCTTTAAAACGAGAAGAAAGTCGAAGACCAACTGTAACAGGATTTATAACTCGTACTACTGGGAATGGTCCAATGTATTTTGGCCCTACAATCGGCAATGCAGCATTAATGAAGAGGAACATCATACTAATTCATAAAGACAGCTTTTGGCAGGGTGGGTAAATAAATCTAGAGAGAGCAACTGCAGGAATGGGAAAAGTAAGGGGTAGTTGGGAATCGTGGCTTAGTTAGTATGTGATGTAGACCATAGAATTATAGTGTTAATAGGGTAATTGGGACACAAATGCAGGGCGGAAATAGACAGCAATTAGGTGGGTGGGGTGAAGGGATAAATTACACTGAAAGATGATTGATTTCAGTGCTAACCTTGTTCAGTTTAACACTGCTTGCCGGTTACTATATTAGGAACAAAATGATTGGTCTGAATTATTACTATTCAGAGAATTCTCTTATAATAACGCTATACATAACAGCACAGGATATACCCTATTTCAAATAGTATATGGGAGTGAGTTACTACCAATTCCAGAATTGCCACATAGTACAGAGACACCAGTAATGCAGAAGCAATGATATGAACAAATACAACCATCATGGAAATATGTAAGAGAAGCCTTACGTGATGCCTTCATTGCATGTAAAAAACAATTTGACAAATGGAGAAATGAACAAAAACCTTTCCACACTGGAGATCTCATATATCTGTCCACTAAATATACCCCTATATAGAACCCTAAATCTCCCTTGTAAGAAATTAGGCCCAAAATATATTGGACCATTCCCTGTAAAAGGTAATTAATCCGGTGACTGTACAATTGAAACTATCATCACGATATAAAAGAATACATCCTGTGTTTCATTGCAGTTTATTAAAATGTATATATAAACACAACAAACACTTCTTGGTCCAATAAAAGACAATCAATATGAGGTAGAGGAAGTATTAGATTTCCGAAAGAATAGGGGAAAGTTACAATATTTGATAAAATGGAAGGGTTATCCCTTTGCAGAAGCGTTGTGGGTTAATAGCAATGACGACCATGCTCCATGGACGGTTTCCAACGGTTTCATAGAAAAAATCCACATAAAGAAATGGAAACATAACAATGCTAATAAAATATAAGATATTAATCTTCTCTGTTTCATTTCCAGAGAGACCAGTGGGGGGGGGGAATACAAACACTTCATTACATACCCACAATCGGCAATGCAGCATTAACAATGAGGAACATCATACTAATAAATTC
Organism: Pseudonaja textilis; assembly: GCF_900518735.1. The sequence goes on from NW_020769326.1 coordinate 2,235,229, forward strand.
ATAAAGACAGCTTTTGGCAGGGTGAAAATAATTAAATCAAGAGAGAGCAACTGTGGGAAGAGGAGGAGTAAGGGGTAGTTGGGAATTGTGGCTTAGTTATTATGCTATGTAGACCATAGAATTATAGTGTTCATAGGGTAATTGGGACACAAGTGCAGGGTGGAGATAGACAGCGATTAGGTGGGTGGGGTGAAAGGATAAATTACACTGAAAGATGATTGATTTCAGTGCTAACCTTGTTCAGTTTAACACTGCTTGTCGGTTACTGTACTAGGAACAAAATGATTGGTCTGAATTATTACTATATATAAAGAATACAAACCTATCTGTTTTCAATTTCTTACCTAGGATTCACAGAACCATGGCTAAGAGAAGCAAAGTATGCACTGGTCATTATAGTAGATAACTACAGCAGGTTTGGGTTCTGCTATTTACTGAAGAGTAAAATAGAGATCCTGCAGAAATGTAAGCGATGGGTAAGCTTTGTAGAAAGAAGGTATAAACAGATATGTCAGCTGCAAACTGAAGAGGTTCAGAATTCATGTCAACAAGTTTTCAACAGTGGTTGGGACAGTTAAGAATAAAACACAGATTCACAAATCTGTACACAGCAGCTAAGAATGGTGTTGCTGAGAAGCGAAATGGAGTCTTGAAAACCATGAAGGACTCACTGCTGGAGGATTCCGGTCTGAGCAGGTCATATTGGGGTAAAGCCATATTGACTGCTAATTATTTAATTAATAGGCTGTGAAATACCTCCATTAATGATACTCCATATGCAGTGCTATATGGGAGAAAACCATCTCTGGGACATTTAAGGGTGTTTGGAAGCAATGCGTGGATGCATATTCCAGAAGCAGTTAGAAGAAAGGAGCCCTGCTCACTCACTCCTTACCTAGCATGCACACCATCAAACTTGCCTGCTAAGTTACTATCTTTCCTTCCCCCCTGACCATCAGCTGTTCTGCTGTGCCGAGAGATTTAGATTATCTAGAAAGCAAGAAATCATTGGAGCTGAGCCTGAAGCTTCTATTATGCAGTGCAGACTCAGGTAGCAGATGGCAGAAACACAGATCTCTAAGTGAATCTGTGATTCTGTGAGCAACTCAATCTGCCTGCCTGTTTTGCCTAATTTGGGGTAAAAGTTGCTCTTTTTTTAAAAAAAAATCAATATTTACATAGATAGTGGGTTGTGAGTTAATTTTGTGAGTTTGCTTGCTAGCAAATTTTATGTGACAGATTCAGGAAGCCGATGGCAGAGAGATAGAGCTCTGAATGAATCTGTGATTCTGTGAGCAATTCAATCTGCCTGCCTGCTTTGCCTAATTTGGGATAAAAGTTGCTCTTTTTTTATAAAAAAATTCAATACTTACATAAATATTTATAATATTTACATACAAACCACGCTCAGCCAGTCACATGACCACCAAGCCATGCCCACAAATTAGGCCTCACTCGCATAACCGGTTGTTAAGAAATTTGAATCCCACCCCTGATTCCACCTGCCAGATATTCTGCTAGTAAAGTTAACACGTGTAATGTATGGTATGAGCCAAGGAACTATAAGGAAGTATTGGCATTATCTAAATTTGAACAAGTAAAATGGAAAGAAGCCATGGACAAGGAAATGAAACTCATGGGAGAACATGAAGTGTTTACATCTATGACTTTGCCACGTGGTAGCAAAGCTGTAGGATGCAAGTGGGTATACAAGAAAAAAGTACTGCCCAATAATGAGGTGCAATATAAAGCAAGATTAGTGGCACAAGGGTTTTTACAGATGAAAAATGTGCACTATGAAAATGTGCACTACAGTTGTGCCAACTGTAAAGAGTAAAGCATCAGACTTGCACTTGTGTTGGCAGCGGCACATGGCCATAAAAATTGGCATTTTGAAATAACCACTGCATTCCTCAATGCAGAATTAGAGGAAGAAATTTACATGGTTCAAGCACCAGGGTGTAAAAGTAAAATGCCTAATATGGTGTATAAATTGAACAAAGCTATTTATCCATATTTTTGGATAAAAATATCCAAAGGAAATGTTATATAAAAATGTTTCAGTTCCTTTTTGAACTCTAATAAGTAAATAATATATTATGTTATGTTAGATTACATTTAGTAAAAAATACTGATGAGTTGGCACTTTACTTTTGACCACCACTGTAGCTAAATATTTGTTTATGACTAGATTGTTACTAAATTTAAAGTCATGATCTGATCACATACTTCATCATATTTTCTCCAGAGGGAAGTATTTAAACAACTTCTATTTCCTTTACAGATAAATGTATCTACTAGCAGAGAATTTCATGTGCCACCCAGAAAATGAGCAGAACAGATGCTCATCATATGTTATGAAAATCAAATTTCATGTGCTTTGGCCAAACAATTTTTCAGTAGCTTGTTTCTCCAATAATTCTGTGGTATACAGAAAAAATCCTGAAGATTGGAAGATGCTGTAAAATGGGTACAAGGATTTGTAGAATGGACGTTGTTTACCTGAATGCCACTTTTCCTTGTTGGCGAGACAGGTCAAGATCGGGTAGTACTCTTCCTTATCTGCTTAGAACTGAGTCTGTTCAAAAGGCATATTAGCTTAGCTCCTCCCACTCTGGGTGACTCCTCCTGAGTTTATGCAAAGTTCATGCAACAGACTGGGTTGCCTCTAATGAAGGAAAAAGAAACAAGAAAGTTAGAAGGACTCCGCCCCCCACATGGTCCCAGGAAGGAACCAACCCAAGTGTGGGGCTGACCTGTCTCGCCTACAAGAAAAAGTGGTATTCAGAAAAACAATGCCCATTTTCCCTTGTAAGGCATCGACAGGTCAGGATGGGACATTTCAAAGCAGGGTTGTCCTTGGGAGGGTTAAGACTGGTTCTGACTGGCATGGTCTGAAGCGACCCTTTGGAGGACCCATCTACCAAACGCCGCATCTGCTGATGCAAAGGAATATAGGCGATAGTGATGGATGAAAGGCGAAGGTGAAGTCCAGGTAGCAGCCCTGCAGATCTCCTCTGGCAATGCCTGTGTAGCCCATGCCACTGTCGTAGCTGTGCTACAGGTGGAATGGGCTGTTATGCCCCTGGGAACTGGCAGGGCCCTGCTGGAATAGGCCCGAGCAATACAAGCCTTGATCCATCTACTCACTGTAGATGGAGAAACCTTACCCCCCAATGAGGATGACTGGAAAGAACAAAAGAAAGACTCCATCCTACAGAAAGCAGCAGTATGTTTAATGTAAATTTTTAAGGCTCTGCGCACATCCAGGGTGTGCCAAGTATTTTCTAACTCATGGACTGGATGAGGACAGAAATCCGGGAGTACCAGCTCCTGAGCTCTATGGAAAGATGTGTTGACCTTTGGAATGAAGGCTGGGTCCAATCATAAAACCACCCGATGAGGATGGAAAATGCAGAGGGGTCTGGGCAGACCAAGAGAGCAACCAATTCAGAGACTCTCCTCGCTGAAGTGATTGCCACAAGGAAAACCACCTTTTGAGTAAGAAGATGAAGACTAGATTGTTGAAGTGTCTCAAAAGGAGGCCTTGTGAGGGACTGCAAAACCTTGGTCAAGTCCCAAGTAGGGTACCTATGTACCATAGGAGGGCAAAGGTTGATAGCCCCTCTGAGGAACCTACTAACCATAGGATGTTGAGCCAAAGATTCCAGCTTCCCATGTGACAAAACTGATGATATGGCTGACACCTGCCTGTGGAGAGTGTTGGGGGAAAGACCTTTGTCCAGGCCAGCCTGTAAAAAGTCCAAGACTGCAGCTACTGAAGCTTGTAGAGGTGAGATTTACTTGACACACCAAGCTAAGAAGGATTGCCAAGTAGCTTCGCAAATGCGGATTGTAGATGGGCACCTGGAGGCCTTTGGATAACTTTGTTGTAGAGTTGGGCTCCTTTTAAGATTCCCCACTCAATCTCCACACTGCAAGTTGCAACCACTGGGATTCCAAGTGAGACAAGGACCCCTGGAGAATAGAGATATCCTCCTCAGGAATCTGCCAAGGGGGGGAATACTGAAAGGCCCATCAAATCAACAACCAATGCCTGCGAGTCAAAAGGGAGCCACCCATATGATCTTGGCCTGCTCCAACAAGAGCTTATGAATCACTGCTAGGATTAGTGGCAATGGCGGAAAAGTGTAGAGCAGCCCTGAAGGCCAGTTGCAATGTAAAGCATTAGTGCCTTCTGCACCCTGGGAGAAAAACCTCGTATAATACCTGGGAAGTTGGGCATTAAGGGATGAGGCAAATAGATCTACAACTGGCAATCCAAAACTGTGGGAGATCTGACAAAATAGGGAAGAATGCAATTGCCAATCTGCATGGTCAATGGTCATTCTGCTGAGCAAATCTGACTGTGTATTATCAGACCCATAAATGTGCTCAGCTCTGATCGAGTGAAGGTGTCATTCCGCCCATGTAATCAGAGATTCTGCCTCCACCATAAGGGACCGGGACCTGGTACCATCCTGTCTATTGATGTGGGCCTTAGTGGCCACATTGTCCATCATGACCAGGACGTTGGACCATGACACCTGGCCAAGAAACTTCTTCAGGGCTAAACAAACATCTCTGAGCTCCAGCCAATTGATGTGTGAGCCTGTTCCTGTGGAGACCATAACCCTTGGGCCCAGAGGGAACCTAGATAGGCACCCCAACCAGATAGGGAAGCATCTGTAGAAAGGACCAGACAAGATTCCAGCTTGAAAGACTGACCCTTGGACATGGCCCTGGACATCCACCAATGGAAGGAAAGTAACACTTGTTTAGACAACTTAATTTTCCTGGGGGAATGACTGGACCCTGCTTTCTGAAAGGGAAGCAAAAATCACTGAAGGGGCCTGGCATGAAGCCTGGCCCAGGGAACAATTCCAATACAGGAAATCATCTTGCCCAGCACCTGAGAAAGAAGGTCTAACAGGACTGAACTTTTAGTCTGAACGCTCTTAATCATCCTTGAATGCCAATCAGATACTCATGAGAGAGAAACACTTGACACACTCCCTTGACAATAATGGTCCCCAAATGAAGGAGACATTTAGTAGGAGAGAAATGACTCTTTTTCTGATTAATGGAAAATCACGGGTTCTGCAGAACTGAAATAGTAACCTGCAGATCCTGTTGAGTGCTCTGAAAAGAAGACATTATTAATATGCCATCTAGATAGCATTGTAAATGCACCGGGAGGATGCAGAAGTGCACTTCCAAGGGCGCAAGAATTTTGGTAAAGACTCTGGGGGCGGAAGACAACCCAACGGGAAGGGCCCTTTATTGGAAATGTCGACCCTGATAACAAAACCTAAGAAATCTCCTGTGGGAGGAACAAATAGGAACATGTAAATAAGCTTCCATCAATTCTATTGATGTGAGGAAGTCCCCCTGCCAAACACTTTCCAGGATGGAAGAAAGAGTGTGCATTTTGAAATGCCTGTAAACAACATATTTATTGAGTTGTTTCAGATCGAGAATTGTCCTCCACCCCCCCACCCCCCAAGGCCTTAGGTATAACAAAAATTCTGGAGTAGAATCCCATCCCCTGTTGTTCGAGGGGAACCTCCTGAATAGTCTCTACGTCCAGCAAGTGCTAGATGGCCGACTCCATCAGACTCCACCTCCCAGGATCTCTAGATACTGGGCAGGAGATAAAGAACCTCAAAGGAGTAGAGTAGAATTCCAGTGAAAGACCCAATCTAACGGTTGACAGAACCCAGGCGTCTGATACCCTCCCCCTGGTCAGCAAAGCATGCTAAACAACCACCAATGGGGGCAGCGAGAGCACTAGTGCTGGCAACGGTATGGGCAACTTCCCCCTCCTCGAAAGGGCCATTTAGAAGAAAACTGCTGCCTGCCCTTGCCTCAGCAATCAGGAGGGGGATCTTGAGGCTGATAATCAGGTTTCGACAGCCGGGGGAAACTGGAAGTTGACTCCCCTCTGGCCAGAGGGTGCTTGTAATAGGGAGTGGCCTGATGTTCCACCCTCTTTAGTAGTGAAGGAAGGATCTTTCTTTTGTCCTTGGTCTCAATCAAAAGGGGCTCAAGGACCTCTCCAAAGAGCTTCTCCCCTTGGACTGATGCACATGCTAGCTTCCATTTCTGTCTGTCATCAGCTTGCCAATTGTAAAGCCAGCACATGTGCCTGGCTGCCACCGAGGAAGCGATGGCCTTCATGGCAAATCTGGCACTGTGGAGGGTGGCATCAGCTGTAAATTCCATGGGCACCATAATCTTGTTGATGTCCTGGTGGGCCCGAACATCCGAAGGGGGAATCCTCTCCTGCAGCTGCTTAAACCATTTGAGCGAGGTTCTCATGAAGAAAAAGGCCACTCTAGAGGCTTTGACAGCCCAGGCAGTGGCCAAATGGGATCGCTGCAGTGACTGTTTGCTTTTCCTATGCCTTAAGGACTTCCTCTGGGTCCAAAGGGGCAGACGAGGATGAGGCCAAGGCTGCAACTGGAGCATCAACTGTGGGGACCCGGAGTATCTTGGTACGTTTAGGCCCCACATTGAAGAACCTGCGATCAGAGGCCAAAGGATTGGGCCTCGTGGCAGGAGCTTCAAGCTGCTTCTTGATTACCTTCAAGAACAGCTTTGGCGAAAGAACCACTTCCTTCATGACTTCAGGCTCATTGAACAGCACATCTGACTCCTCAGGGGGGAGAGTAGTAGGGGCCTTATCATCTGCATTTTTCAAATTGGCAGTGCCTTGTACAATAAGGGACTAAACAGAGTGTGTTTAAAACAATCAGTAAACACCAGAACTTCCTGTAAAGGGCCTCCATCCACTGACATATCGGATTCCAGCCAATCAGTTTCCCCCACTAATGATGGAGCCATGGAGGCAGCAGGAACGAAGTCTTCCACCAACCCAGAAACTGGCCCCTGGATGAAGGAGCCTCGTTCTGACAAAAGAGCTTCACGAACCCAGGATCTTCTCTCTGACAAAACAGAGGCAGCTGAAGAGTGACGGGTCGCTCTCTGTAAACCTTATGAGATACCCTTCCTGATTGCCTTGTCAATTAGGAGTTGTAGATTCATTGGGATATCCAGATGAAAAGGGTCAGTGGGGCAGACTGCTAATGCAGTAGAAGGGAAGTGGGGGTTCCACTCCCTGTCTATTCTTCCATGCTCTGCCAAGGTGCCTCATCTCCCTGAAGATCCTCAGCATGACTATTGCCTTCAGAAGGAACTGGAGATGCGCCTCGCCTGGATATATTGGGGGACCAAGTTTGGAAATCAGGTCTGGAAGAAGGTCCAGGCTCCTCCAAATCCACTTCACTGAGTGCAGCTGGAGAAGAGGGGCATGCAGACATTACACAAGAAAAGGCCTGATGCACCTTGGCTATGTGTTTCTCGGTGGCTTGATGATGCCTGGAAGCATCCTTCTCCTCTGCCCTTGAGGCCTTCTTTACATGCTGCTTCCCTTTGGTTGAAGCAGCATGTTGTAGAGCGGCGGAGGAACGAGGCTGAGCCAGAGTGAACGTTAAAGGCTTTATTCTAAGAATAAAGGGTTGCCGCGTCTGCCTTCTAACTAGGCAGGTTAGCTGGTGGCAACAGGGCTGACACTGCCCGACAGCTGCCTTTTATAGACGGCTGTCAAACGGTGTCAGCCAATGGGAGCGGCTGGTGCTCCCGCTCAAACAGCGGACCTGGTTGGGGGCTCCAACCAGTCCCAAAGACATAACACTCCTTTCCCCTAGCCGGGAGCATGCATAGTCCTTCAAGTAGGTTGGTCGTCTGCGCTGGTGGCAGGATCATCGTAGTCCGGGCAAGCCGCTGGCTGGAGTCAAGTCCTCGCCCCCAGGCATCGTCTCGGAGGTTGCTGATGAGCGGGCTCGGTCGGTGGGGGCACTGTGTGAATTAGGTAAGTCCCCCTGTTCGGGCTGACCTTGGTGAGTCGCTCGGTCCGGACGGTAGACAGGTTCGCTTGGTTGTTGGTTCGGGGTCCCTTGTCGGTAGACCGGGTCCTCCAGTAAACTCTCTTGGTCGACGGGGTCGATCGGGTCCTGCAGGGAGCTTCGTCTGGGTAGACCGGTTCCAGCAGGGAGCCCTCGGTGGCGGGAGATTGGGCTGGGTGGACTGGTTCCTTGGTGGCTGCTGGGTAGGCATCAGCTGTGCTTCTCCATCGCCGTCTGAGTTGGTCCACGTGTCTGCGCCACAGGCACCCGTCTTCCAGGAGGACTCTGTAGGATCTTGGACCTGTGACTGACACAACTTGACCAGGTACCCACAGAGGGTCCCCTGCATAATTTCTGGCGTACACCAGGTCATGCAGAGCAAAGTCCCTGACCAAACTGTCAGATCCTATAGGGGTGTCTGGGCAGTAGTGGGGGTGCAACCTGTCCAGGGTGGTCCTAAGGCATCTTCCCATCAAGAGCTCTGCTGGGGATTTATTTGTAGTGGTGCACGGAGTCGTATGCTGGCTCAGAAGGTAACGGGACAGTTTGGAGTGCCAGTTTTCCTGGCCAAACCTGGCAAGTGCCTCTTTTGCTGACCTGACTGCCCTCTCAGCCATCCCGTTGCTAGCTGGGTGAAAAGGGGCTGTAAGGATGTGTCTGATGCCCAAGTTGGCAACGAACATACTAAATTCACAAGACGTGAACTGGGGGCCATTGTCAGACACCAGCGTATCAGGGAGCCCATGGGTCACGAAGAAACGGGTCAAAGCCTTAACAATTGCTTGAGTGGTTGTTGAAGGTAGTAGGGCCAAGTCTATCCATTTGGAATAAGAGTCTACTACAACCAAGAAGGTCCTTCCATGTACTGGTCCCGCTAGGTCGATGTGCAGGCGAGACCAGGGACCACTAGCACTTTCCCACTTGGTAGGCGTGGCTGCTGGTGGGGCAGCCCTGGTTTCTTGGCAAGGCTGGCATGAGCTTACCCAGCTGGAGATTTGGGCATCCATGCCAGGCCACCAAACGTAGCTGCGGGCCAGAGCCTTCATCCTTACGATACCCGGGTGGCCCTCGTGAAGTACCTTTAGGATGGGTACACGAAGAGTGGCTGGGATGACTACCCTTGTCCCCCACAACAGACATCCCTGTAGTTTCGACAATTCCTGCTTACGGATTTTGAAAGGAGCAAAGTCAGAAGTGTATTGTGTTTCAGGCCACCCCCTTCCCACCCAGTCCATAACTTGGGCAATTATTCTGTCTTTTTTTGAGTGCGCAGCAATGTCTTCGGCTGTAACCGGCAATTTAAGTTCATTTACTTCAAAGATGGCATGAACGGGTGCTGGGTCTTCGACCGGGACTGGCAGGGGGCAGCGACTAAGGGCATCAGCGTGACTCAAGTTTTTTCCAGGGCGATGCACCAATTTGAATGAGTAAGCGGCCAGGAACAAAGTCCACCTGGTCATTCTAGGTGATAGTACCTGTGGGGTTTGCTTATCCCCTGATAAAAGCCCCAGGAGTGGTTTATGGTCAGTTATAAGTTCAAAATGGTGCCCAAACAAAAATTCATGAAACTTTTTCACTGCAGCTACTGCAGCCAAGGCCTCCTTATCTATTTGGCTGTAGTTTCTTTCTGCAGTAGAGAAGGTCCTAGAGAAGAAGGCAATTGGTGCCTCAGAACCGTTGGGAAGCCTGTGGCTCAGAACAGCCCCAATCCCAAAGGGGGATGCATCAGCAGCTAGGACCAGGGGGAGTCGTTGATTATATTGGATTAAAACTGCATCAGATGTGAGCAAGGATTTGACTGACTTGAAAGCATGGGCTTCTTTGGGTCCCCAATGCCAGGGGGATTCTTTGTCTAACAGTCTGTGTAAGGGTTCAGCAATAGATGCTTTGTGCGGGAGAAATGAAGCGTAAAAGTTTAGTAGCCCTAGAAAGGCTTGGAGCTCCGTCTTGTTAGTTGGAGTGGGTGCCTCATGGATAGCCTTTACTTTGGATTCGACTGGGTGAATGCCAGAGGCATCTATCCTATACCCCAGAAAGTCCACTTGCCTAGTGGCGATGGCGCACTTCTCCCTTTTAAGTTTGAGGCCATGCTGCCTAAACTTCTCTAGGACTGCTCTGACCCTTTGTATGAGCTGAGGTCTGTCAACTGCTGAGACTAAAATGTCATCGAAATAAGGGACAACCCCTGAGAGACCTTGGAGAATCCTTTCCATGAGGGATTGGAATATACCCGGGGCCACACTTACACCGAATTGGAGGCGTTTACACTTGAACGCCCCCTATGTGTGACTATGGTTTGTAATTCAGCTGTCTGATCATCAACAGGGAACTGTTGGTATGCCTGGGACATATCTAATTTGGCAAAGATGGTGCCGGGTTCGAAGGTATGTAACAGGTGTTGAATAACAGGGACAGGGTAGGCGCTGACCTGCAGATAACGATTGAGGGTGGTTTTATAGTCTGCGCAGATTCTTATGCTGCCATCTTTCTTGAGTGGGGTAACTATGGGGGTCTCCCATCTGGCAAAGTCAGTTGGCTCTAACACCCCTTGCTTCAGTAACTTATCTAATTCTAAATCTAACTTAGGACGGATGGCAAAGGGCACTCTGCGTGGCTTAAGGCGAAGGGGAATCGCCTGGGGGTCCACAGTGAAGGAGATGGGGGTGCCAGAATAGCAGCCCAGCTCGCTGCTAAAAACATCAGAGTAGTCTGAGAATAGGGCGTCTACGTCAGAGGTTGAGACAGCATGGATCCCCGTTACACTAAGGCTGAGAGAAGGGAACCAATCTAGTCCCAACAGACTGGGGAGGGCACCATTAACAACCACCAAAGGCAAATGGCCTTTAAAACCTTGGAACTGAACTAAAAACTTGCCTTTCCCGAGGACAGGGATGTTCTTGCCTTGGTAGTCCCGCAGTGTCAGGTGGCATTTCTGCAACTTCTTCTTTGAGAATCTGGGATGAATCTTCTTTAGGGTTTCCCAGGAGATGATCGAAAGTGCAGATCCCGTGTCTACCTCCATTCTGCAAGGCTTTCCTTCTAAAGAAACAAAAATACTGATTTTATTAGGAGTCTTGGAAGTATGGTTCGCGTGGTAGCAAGTATAGCAGTCCTCCACTTGCCTTTGGAAATTAGCAGGTGGTGGAGGTCTCTGAGGAAGGTTTCGCCCTGCTTGGCAGATTCTGGCTAGGTGGCCTTTCTTCTGACAATTTAGACAGATGGCATTCCTAAACCTGCAGGATGCCCTAGAGTGGGAACCTCCGCAAGCTAAGCAAATGGGAGGTTGCTTGGGGGTGAAGTTGTTTCTCTGCCCCGCTCCTTCCTGTGAGGGCTTTTGTTGCCTAAGGCGGTTAATGTCTGTTGAGTCTATGGGGTCTTCTTCAAGGGAAACTTCCTCTGAATGAATAGTGGAGCTGCTGGGTTTTAAAGGAGTTCCTTGAATCTCAGCTGCTGATTGGGCAGAGAGTTCAGCAGCTTGGGCTTCTTCTACGGCTAAAGCTAGGGTTAAATCCTTTTTGGCTAGCAAGCGCCTTTGAAGCCTAAGGTCTCTAACCCCACAGACGATCTGGTCTAATAACATGTTCTCTAGGTAGTCTCTAAAACCACACTGTAAGGCAGCTGTCCTCAGAGCTGCCATATACTCATTAATTGACTCCCCCTCAGCCTGCCTTCTAGTTCTGAAGGCATATCTCCTGGCTATCTGGGATGGTTTAGGTGAGTAGTGGTTGGAGAGGATCTCTTGGAGTTCATCCCAAGGTACGCTCCTGATAGAGCGAGGGGCAACTAGTGCTGTAGCGGTGTCAAAAACTGCAGCCCCACAGTAGCTGAGGAAGAAGGATTTTTTTTTGTGTTCAGCAGCAGCTGTTAGACCAATAGCGTCGAGGAAGTAGCTGAAACGTTTTTTATATGAATCCCACGTTTCCTCAGTAGGCTTGAAGGGTGGAAATGTCGGATTGGCATTCATTTTGAGGCGGCAGTGCCTGTCACCTTAGTCGTTGTGATTCAAAATTCACGCTCTTAGAAGAGCGTTTGCGGCTGCGCCTATCAGGCGGTGTCTGTCTCCCCGGCTGAGGGGCTTTTTGAGTTTCGCGCTCTTTGTGAGCGCCGGCGGCTGCGGCTTCAGCGCCCGTGGCTTCGCTCTTAGTGGCTACAGCTCTTCTGAATCGCACGTCTGGCAGCCTCCGATCGCATCCCGCCCTCGTCGCCAGTGTTGTGGAGCGGCGGAGGAACGAGGCTGAGCCAGAGTGAACGTTAAAGGCTTTATTCTAAGAATAAAGGGTTGCCGCGTCTGCCTTCTAACTAGGCAGGTTAGCTGGCGGCAACAGGGCTGACACTGCCCGACAGCCGCCTTTTATAGACGGCTGTCAAACGGTGTCAGACAATGGGAGCGGCTGGTGCTCCCGCTCAAACAGCGGACCTGGTTGGGGGCTCCAACCAGTCCCAAAGACATAACACAGCAGGAGCTACCTTTTGAGGCTTGGCCGCTTTAGAAACTCTGGTTTCTCTTGGAGCTTCAGCCATCGTGGAGCAGCAAAGCCAAATCTGGGCTGGAAGTTCTGTGACAGGAGGAGAACACAAAAAGGGATTTATGGATTATCTTCAGGCGAAATCTTCTCTATCCCCACACCAACCATCACTTTCTTCTGCCCAAAAGCACATCAGTAGAAAGATTTCTCTTCCTACTGGGACTCAAATCCTCCTGGGCCTGTTAGGGCAATATGGATAGACCAGGCCCTGCCAGGAGCCCAAGGTTCCTGGTCTACTTTGGGACAGGGAAACCAATCCTCCACTGGGAGATTAGAGGTTTTTAGCACCTACCCTTCGATGTCATCCACAGCAGGAACAGCAACTGGTGGTGACAAAAGGTGCAAGAGAGTGGGAAGAAGAAGAAGCCTAGTCAAAATGGCCACCTGATTCTTCAAAATGGCCAACAGTGGAGTTCAAAATGGCCCCTGGCCATGAGGAGTCTTCAAAATGGCCACTGACTATCCATGAGGCTTCCATCTTCATCCAGGGAGGAACTGAGCTCTCCCTGGATCTTTCTTGCTCTGTAGATGCAGAGAAAACTGCAGAAAAAGCAGCCACAGGACCATGCGGCTGCTTGCTTCACCATGGGGGGGGGGGATTCCAACCCTGCAACTGAGGAAGGAGTGTGGCCAACACCCATGGTCTCAGAAAATGGCTGTCCAGCCAAGCAATAACTTCTCTTAGCTGCGGAGCGCCGGAAATACGGTCCCACGGCTCCGTAGATCTGGCAGAAGCCTCCACCCTGACGAATGACCCTCTGGTCGTTCAAGCTGCTATCTTTGTCCCAGAGGGCTTAGAACGGCCCCCACAGCCTCTTCAGGCAGCTCTGGATCCCCAGAGGAGCCCTCCACTGTTTGGTGGCTCCTGACCAGCAGCTGAGAAGCGGAGCACCAAGCTTGAAAAATAAAAGGCAAAACGGAGTGTTATGTCCCTGGAACTCTAGGAGTTCCCACTCAGGTCCGTTCACATTGTGGGGGTGGTTTTTCCCCTCGCTCATTGGTTGGTTCTCCCCAGCAGCCAGCTATAAAAGCAGGCTGCGGGGTCCAGCCAGTTGCTGATCGCTGCGAGCCAGTTCCAGGCTTGGCAAGCATGGTCAGTCCTTTATTGTTCTAATAAAGTATTTGTTGTACTCATGCTCTGGTTCAGCCTCTCATTACCCAAACTTAACACTGGCGACGAGGATGGGATGGCTACCAGAAGCACAATGCAACCTCTGAGTCACTAGCCGCCGATCCGCAGCCAGAGAGAACGATCGGCCGGCGATAAGAGCAACGCTGATCTGCAGCCAGAGAGAGCGGTCAGCCAGCAACGAGAGCGAACGCTGATCCGCCACCAGAGAAAGCGGTCAGCAAGCAACGAGAAGCGAACGCTGATCCGCAGCCAGAGAAAGCGGTCAGCCAGCAACGAAAGTGAGAAGCGTCTGTAGCCGCTTGTTAGCCTAGCTACAGGAAAAGTGAAGCGCTGCGAGCTGCAGCCGCTCGT
>NW_020769326.1:2254144-2337627 GCF_900518735.1 Pseudonaja textilis
TCTCCCCAGCAGCCAGCTATAAAAGCAGGCTGCGGGGTCCAACCAGTCGCTGATCGCTGCGAGCCAGTTCCAGGCTTGGCTAGCACGTTCAGTCCTTTATTATCACAATAAAGTATCTGTTGCACTCATGCTCTGGTTCAGCCTCTCATTACCCAAACTTAACACTGGCGACGAGGGTGGGATGGCTACCAGAAGCACAATGCAACCGCTGAATCACTAGCCGCCGATCCGTAGCCAGAGAGAACGATCGGCAGGCGATAAGAGCAACGCTGATCCGCAGCCAGAGAGAGCGGTCAGCAAGCAACGAGAGCGAACGCTGATCCGCCACCAGAGAAAGCGGTCAGCAAGCAACGAGAGCAAACGCTGATCCGCAGCCAGAGAAAGCGGTCAGCAAGCAACGAAAGTGAGAAGCGTCTGTAGCCGCTTGTTAGCCTAGCTACAGGAAAAGTGAAGTGCTGCGAGCCGCAGCCGCTCGTTTCTTTAGGCGCGAAATTCAAACGGCTGTCATTTGAATTTCTGCCCTAAAAGTACAGCGCGGTGCTGTAAGTCAAGTCACTGACGCCCACGCAAGCGCGAATTTCAAAACGCTGCCAACGGCCGGCAGCCTAACCTCGTGTTTAGCCCAGAGAGAGAGAGGATTGTGAAAAAGCCTCTCCAGAGCTGAAATCACTTGCCTGCCACAGGCACTAGAAACCTTCTGCTGCTGCCCCAGAGAGATTTTTCCCAACAGATTGTACAACCGATTTCCTCACTATGAATTCCAATCCAGTCTTCCCAGCATTCAAGCCGGATGAGGAGAAGTGGGAGTCATACAAGAACCGCTTTAACCATTACATCGACGCAATTGGGCTGGCTGATGCAGGGGAGCACCGGAAAAAATCATATTTCCTGATCTACTGTGGAGCCATCGTCTTTGACACTGCCACAGCACTCGTGGCTCCACGTGAGTTAAAAAACGTTCCATGGTCTGAACTGTTAGAAATCCTTACTAACCACTATTCTCCCAGACCTTCACAGATTGCCAGGCGATTCACCTTCCGTATGAGGAAGCAATCAGACAAAGAGACCATCAACCAGTACATGGCCGCCCTCAGGACCGCAGCACTCCATTGTGGGTTTGGAACCTACCTGGAGGACATGCTCCTCGATCAGCTAGTCTGCGGAGTCAAGGATCTCCACCTCCAAAGGCGCCTACTCGCTAAGAAGGACCTCAACCTCGCACAAGCCGTCGAGGAGGCCCTGGCAGCAGAACTGGCAGCACACTCAGCCACCGAAATCCATGGTCCAACTCCCAAGCTAACGACAGTTCCAGTCCACTCCGAGGAGGTGGTATTAGAGGAAGCCCCTAGTGATGAAACCGACATCCACCACCTCACCAACGCCAGGCATCCGCAGGTAGGAGCCAAGCAAGAAAGCATCAGTCCACCCAAGCACATCACCCTGTGCCTATCCTGTGGTGGATCTCATCCGAGGGCCGCCTGCAAATTCAAAGGAGCCACCTGCAACATCTGCCACAAAAGGGGGCACATCGCGAGAGTCTGTCAAGCCCCTCAAAACTCGGCACAAAGGCACCCTTCCTTCTCACATTCTGGACCTCAGAGGCAAGTATTGAACTGTCGCACTCACCACCATGCCAAGCACACTTGCCATACCATTAGTAAAATCTCTCTCTCCGTTTTGTTAGAAGGTAAACCGTGTCGCATGGAGGTTGACACAGGGTCAGCGCTCTCGATTATCGCGTGGAGCACCCTCAAGAGGCTACAGCCCAGTCTATCAACAAGCCGGCTCCAGAAGTGCCAGTTTAGCCTGAAGAACTACCAGGGGAAGGTCATTCCTGTAATCGGCAGAGGCAAGTTCCTTGTCAATTTTAAAACTTTCAAAGGTCACCTACCTCTAGTGGTAGTTAACGGCAATCTCCCCACACTCTTGGGGCTCGATTGGTTTCCCCATCTCGGCCTAGGACTAACAGGAGTCCATGCTGTCTCAACCTCTGACACTGACTCCTTATTCGCTGATTACTCAGATGTATTCAGCGATGAGCTGGGGTGTTATAACGGTACCCCTATCTCATTCTCAGTCGACCCCCAGGCAGTCCCAATCAGGCTAAAACCGCGTAGAGTCCCATTCGCTATTCGGCCAAAATTAGATGCAGAATTGGATAAATTATTAAAACAAGGGGTCATTGAGCCAACAGATTTCGCCAAATGGGAGACGCCCATTGTCACACCCCTCAAAAAAGACGGTAGCCTGAGAATTTGCTCGGACTACAAGACCACAATTAATAAGTTTTTACAAGTTAGCGCTTACCCAGTGCCCGTCATTCAGCATTTATTACACACTTTTGAACCTGGCAGCATTTTTGCCAAATTGGACATGTCTCAAGCGTATCAGCAGTTCCCTGTTGACAACCAAACAGCGGAACTCCAGACCATGGTCACTCACAGGGGTGCTTTCCGGTGCAGGCGTCTCCAATTTGGCGTAAGTGTTGCCCCAGGCATTTTTCAATCCCTCATGGAGTGGATTTTGCAGGGCCTCCCTGGTGTAGTACCCTACTTCGACGACATCTTAGTCTCGGCCAGGGACAGACCCCAACTCTTCCAGAGAGTTCGAGCAGTGTTAGAGAGGTTCAGACAGCATGGCCTCAAATTAAAAAAAGAAAAATGTGCCATTGCCACTAGACAGGTGGACTTTCTGGGTTATAAAATTGACACCTCAGGCATTCACCCCCTGGAGTCCAAGGTTAAGGCAATTCACGAGGCACCCACTCCAACCTCCAAAACTGAACTGCAGGCCTTCTTGGGGCTATTGAACTTTTACGCGTCCTTCCTGCCCCATAAAGCATCAGTGGCAGAACCCCTGCACAGACTATTGGATAAAAAATCACCTTGGCACTGGGGTCACAAAGAAGACTCCGCTTTTCGTGTCGTCAAATCACTACTCACGTCAGAGGCGGTCCTTATTCAGTTCGACCCCAACCTTCCATTAGTGCTAGCGGCAGACGCATCCCCTTTCGGAATTGGGGCAGTATTAAGCCACAGGCTTCCCAATGGCTCCAAGGCTCCCATCGCTTTTTTCTCCAGGACGCTCCCTGCAACAGAGCACAATTATAGCCAGATCGATAAGGAAGCTCTAGCAGCTGTCGCAGCAGTGAAGAAATTTCACGAATTTCTCTTTGGCCACTTTTTCGAGCTGGTCACGGATCATAAGCCTCTCCTGGGTCTACTAGCTGGGGACAAACAGACCCCTCAAGTCCTCTCTCCTAGAATGACGAGATGGACCCTTTTTCTAGCGGCATACTCGTATAGACTCATACACCGCCCAGGTAAAACACTGTCCCACGCAGACGCCCTCAGCTGCTGCCCCTTGCCGGCTCCAGCTGAAGACCCTGCTCCGGTCCACGCTATCTTTGAGGTCACCCAATTGGACCTCCCCATCACTGCCCTTGACATTGCGGCCAAATCCAAGACTGACACAACGATCGCCCAGGTACTGGACTGGGTGAGGAGGGAGTGGCCGGGCGGTGATGTTGAAAACAAATTTACACCTTTCAAGACCCGCCTGCAGGAATTATCCAGTTTGCAGGGCTGTCTGCTGTGGGGCACTCGAGTGGTCATCCCGACCTCACTGCGTACCCGAGTTCTGGAGGCGTTGCACGAGGGGCACCCTGGCATCGTCAGAATGAAGGCATTAGCACGCAGCTACGTATGGTGGCCGGGCCTCGACAAGGACATCATCAGATGGGTAAGCTCCTGCAATCCCTGCCAGGAATCCCGTCCAGCTCCTCCAATTGCCACCCCTACTAAGTGGGAAAGCGCCAGCGCTCCGTGGTCCAGAATTCACATCGACCTAGCCGGCCCATTGCACGGGAAAATGTTCCTAGTGGTCATGGACTCCTACTCTAAATGGATTGACGTGGCACAACTATCCACGACCACCACGCTAGCGATTACCAAGGTATTAACTCGCCTGTTTGTAACACACGGGCTGCCTGACTCCATTGTTTCCGACAATGGCCCACAGTTCGCATCAGCCGAGTTCAGCCGTTTCGCTGCCAACCTGGGCATCCGCCACATCTTCACGGCCCCATTTCATCCTGCCAGTAACGGATTGGCTGAAAGAGCCGTTAGGACCACTAAAGAAGCCCTAGCTAGGTTCAGCAAGGATGACTGGCACCACAAACTCTCGCGTTTCCTGATGAGCCAGCACTCAACTCTGTGCTCAGTCACTAATAAGTCCCCAGCTGAGCTCCTGATGGGCAGGCGCCTGAGGACTGTATTGGACAGACTTCACCCACATTACTGCCCTGACTCTCCCCTCGCTTCCACATCGGGGGTTAGGCATTTTATCTTACAGTAACCCGTATTCGCGAGGAACTTCGCTGGAGACCCTCTGTGGATCCCGGGCGAGATCGTGGCCATCACCGGACCCAGGTCATATCGGGTCAGACTGGAGGACGGCCGAATATGGAGAAGGCACCTGGACCAGCTGCGAAGGCGTCACAGCACCCTCGTCAGCAGTGACTCTGAATTACAAACCGGGGCGAGGCCACAGCATCAACCCCACATCAGTACCAATCCCGGTGACCTGCTTACACCAGCAGCCGATCCAGGGAATCCGAACACGGACAGCGACGTCCAGATGGCTGACCAGTCCGAACCAGTCAACGGGAGCACGTCCCCAGTGACCAGCCCTACGAGTCCCGTGCCAACCCGAACCGAGGGGCGCGTTGGTGACTCCCTACCGATCCTGCCTTCCCCTACAGACTCTGAACTGACAGACAACCCACCTGAACTGCGCCGTTCTGGGCGCCAGCATAAACCTCCTGCCTACCTCAAAGACTATGCGTGTTCGCATCTGGGGGGAAGGGGTGTTATGTCCCTGGAACTCTAGGAGTTCCCACTCAGGTCCGTTCACATTGCGGGGGCAGTTTTCCCCCTCGCTCATTGGTTGGTTCTCCCCAGCAGCCAGCTATAAAAGCAGGCTGCGGGGTCCAGCCAGTTGCTGATCGCTGCGAGCCAGTTCCAGGCTTGGAAAGCACGGTCAGTCCTTTATTGTTATAATAAAGTATTTGTTGCACTCATGCTCTGGTTCAGCCTCTCATTACCCAAACTTAACACAGAGGATTTTTTCCCTTAAGGAGAAATTTCTTTGTTAAAAGGATGCCTTTGGAATAGAAAAGTCCAAAGGCAGGAGAGGCAAAACCCACATCTTTAGCTGCTAAGGACTGGGGAGGAGTCACCCAGAGTTGGCGGAGCTAGGCCATTAAGCCTTTTGCACAGACTCAGTCCTAAGCAGATAAGGAAGATTACTATCCCATCCTGACCTGTCGATGCCTTACAAGGGAAAAACACACTGTAAATTCCAAAGAGTTTTACTGGACCTAAGTGAAGTAAGGTAGTTTTAATGTTTTAAATTGAGCTGTATCTGATATCTAGATATGATGTCGTATTTACAAAAATGATTGGCCTGTTTAAAGAAATGGTCAGCCAAATTTCTGCTTGAGTATGCTAGTAATCATAGGCTTAGTTGTTACATGAAAGCATAGATCAGAATAACCGAATAAGATATTCTCTTTTGCCCATTACACAACATATTCATTTGCACAGATGATACTAACAACAATGATATATGTATTTTATGCTGTCATTATTTTTAAACAATCCATTGCAACATATGGAGGAGGAGGGAGGAGCAGGGGGGAGCTGCTGGCTGCTTCTGAAGAGGCAGAGGGTGAGTACAAAGGAAAAAGGCAGTTTGAATTGCTTCCATTGCATTTCAAATTCCAAGAGGTTGGTGGGAGGAGCTGCTGGGTGCTTGTGAGGAGGCAAAGGGTGTACAAAGGAGAAAGATAGCAGCCATTAGGTGCGTGAATCATATAACTATAAACCAAAAATACCAATAATACATTTAGGGTTAGTGCGCTTGAGATTGTGATTTTATTTTATTTCAAAATGATTGGCTTAGTTCAGTGTAATACTTGCTTTACAGCAATCTTTCGCAGTACTCTTTTCAAATTTGGATACTGTCCTCTTTGTAAAAAAATTACCAGTCTACATGGACAGATTACCTATCTAGAATCTCTAATCTGCGCTCTCCAAGCAGAAATTAGGTGCCCAATCCAGCCATCTATTGAGCTGCCATGCTACCAGCCCCCACTACCACAAAGATCTTACAGGAAAAGGGCAGTATGGACAACCATGGGATCTGGCAGGGTGAGGGCTGTGGACCATAAACACAAAGCTTTTGCTGTGTCCCAGCATAATAGATACAGTGCCCTTGCTGACCTTAATGGGGACACTAAAGTGACAGGACAAGGTAGTTGTGATAATGATAACTCAAATAAGCTGGGGATCATAGTCCTAGAAGAAGATCTTACTTTGGAAAGGAGAAAGTGTGAATCAGGTATCACGCACCAGTCACACAAGAAGAGCAAGGCATCCAAAAAGAGAAGCCACCTTCTGGTTGGGGACTCAATTGTAAGGGATGTAAATTTAGGAAAGGATACGGAGGTTTTGAAAGAGGTCAGGTGTCTGCCAGGTGCTACAGCCAGCAGAGACAAAAGGCGTATTCTTCAGATAGTCAAGAATGCCAGTAAGGACTATGATGTTGACGCTATTATACATCTTGGTACAAATGATCTGTCCCAGAAGGATGTACTTTCTGTTCAGAAATACTTCCAGAACTTGGGGTATGAACTTAGTAATATGGGCTGTAGCCTTATCTCTTCAGAGGTTTTACCAGTATACAAGGAACAAAAAGGGAAAGGCCAGTGTGTAGCACAGTTTAATGTGTGGCTAAAGGAGTGGTGTAAAAGGAAAAGCTTTGAAATGAAAAACTGTACAAAAGATATGGTTTGCATCCATCAAAGAAAGGGACTGAGTTACTTGGCATTAAATTCACAGATTTCCTGGATAAACATTTAAACTGAACAGCGGGGGCAGAGAAATACAGAACATTTCTGTCCCCAGCAACCTAAAATTAATAAGGATACCAGTGCATGCAAAATAGATGTTTGTGCAGGTAAGATTATCAACCTTGCTGTCAACCAAAACCAAGCATTTAATAGTGAGTGCCATACCATTTGTATTAATCAAACAAGTGGCAAGAAAATAGGGGCGGGCAGGCACAACACAGGTTATGCAGACAGTCAGACATAAAGATCTCAAGTGCCTATATACAAATGCACAAAGTCTGGGGAACAAACAGGGTGAACTCAAACTACGAATACATGAAGGTAGATATGATTTAGTTGGAATATAGTTGGTGGGATGAAACCCATGACAGGAACATACTGGTAGAGGATACAAACTATACAAAAAAAACAGGCCCCATAAAAGAGGAGGTGGAGTTGCACTGTAGGTAAAGGACCACTAAATTGCTACAGAAATGCATGAAACCAAAGATGAAAACCTCCTAGAATGCATATGAAAAAAAGAATGACACGGTGGACTTCAATTATTCTGATATCAATTGGAAAACTAATTCTGCACCAAGTGAGAAATCAAATATGTTCCTAACCAACCTAGCTGACAACTTTGTTATCCAAAAGGTAGAGGGTGAAACTAGAGGGACAGCCATATTGGACTTAATTCTTACAAACAGATAGAGGGAGTTGAAACTTCAGGAACCTTGGGTGAGAGTGACCATGTCATACTAGAATTCAATATAACACAAACACAAGCAATAGAACATAATGACATCAGAGTCTTTTCAAAGAGCTGATTTTAATAAACTCAGAGAGAACTTGGGAAAGATTCCATGGATGAAAATCCTAAAGGGGAAAACAACTCAAGAATCTTGGGAAACTCTAAAAAGTATGATCATAGAAGCCCAGCACAATACCACTGAGAAAGAAAAACAAGAAATCCAAAAAGAAGCTAGCATGGCTGCACAAAGATTTCTCTGGCAAATTGAAAGAAAAAAAGGACAAGTACAAAAAATGGAAAGAAGGACATACAACTAAGGCAGAATATCAGCAGATAGCCAGAATCTGCAAAGGTGAAGTCAGGATAGTAAAGGTTCAGAACAAACAAAGACTTGCAACAAAAGTCAAAGATAATAAAAAATGTTTCTTGCAACATATAAATAACAAGAAAAAAATCAAGGAAACAGTTGGTCCACTAATGAGAGAAGACAGCAAGGAAGTAACAGGCAACAGAGAGAAAGCAGAACTGCTTAACTCATTCTTTGCATCTGTTTTCATGCAAAAAGAAACTATAGCTCAATCCACCAAAAACATAACTGTAAAAGACAGACCAGAAATAAAAGTTAAAATAAGCAAAAAAATAGTAAGAGAACACCTATCTGATCTTGATGAACACAAATCACCAGGGCCTGATGGATTTTACATCGCAGTTTTAAAGGAGCTGACAGAGGTAATCTCAGAACCACTGCACCATATCTTTCAAAAACCCTGGAGCACTGGGGAATTACCAGAGGACTGGAAAAGAGCTGTGGTTCCCATCTTAAAAAAAAAAAAAAAACCAGACCCAGGAAACAAGTATAGACCAATCAGGCTAACATCAATACCCAGGAAGATACTGGAAAAGATAATAAAAAAACAGATCTGCCAACATCTAAAAACAAGTAAAGTAATAACTAGAAGTCAGCACGGGTTTGTTAAGAACAGATCGTGCCAAATCAATCTTATTTCATTCTTAAACATAGTGACTGAATTAGTAGACCAGCAAAATACTGTGGACATAATATATTTAGATTTCAGCACGGCATATGACAAAGTAGACCACAGTGTACTTCTTAATAAGCTACAAAAAAGTGGTATAGAATAGCTAACACCCAAGAAGATGGATCTTGACAGACTAGAACACTGGTCCGTATCTAACAAAATGAAATTCAATGTAGAGAAAAGTAAAGTTCTACACTTATGCAAGAAAAAATAAAAGTACACATATGGACTGGGTGAAACCATAGCAGTAACTGTGAGGGGGATCTTGGAGTCTTAGTAGACAACTAGCTAAATATGAGCCAGCAGTGTGCAGCAGCAACCAAAAAAGCTAATGCAATCCTAAATTGTAATAACAGAGGGATACAATCAAGATCAAGGGAGGTACTAAAACTATAAAGCCTTAGTAAGACCACACCTAGAATACTGCATCCAGTTTTGTTCACCATATTATAAAAAAGATGTTGAGACTCTAGAAAAAGTACAGAAAAGGGCAACCAGAATGATTAGGGGACTGGATACTAAAATGTACAAAGAACAGTTACAGCTATTGGGATTGGCTAGTCTAGTGAAGAGAAGGACCAGGGGAGACATGATAGCAGTCTTCCAATATTTGAGAGGCTGCCACAGAAAGGAAGGGGTCAAGCTATTTTCTAAAGCACCTGTAGGCCAGACAAGGAATAATGGATGAAAACTGAACAAGGAGAGATTTAACCTGGAAATAAGGAGAAACCTTCTGACAGTGAGAACAATTAACCAATGGAACACCTTGCCCTCCGAAGTTGTGGGAGTGTGATCACTTGAGACTTTCAAGAGGAGACTGGACTGCTATTTTTCAGAAATGGTGTAGGGTCTCCCACTTGGGCAGAGGATTGGACTAGATAACCTACAAGGTCCCTTCCAACTCTGATTATCTGTTATCTGTTATATAGGGTAAATAGATTTCCCCATTGTATAATCTTCTGCTACTGGGCAATGTATATGCATATCAGAGCAGTATAAATGTTGGTTACATGTGCCTTTCTCAGTTTTGAAATCTAATAGAAGGATATTATTATATCATGTAAGACTGATCTCTGACTAGATCCATTTAGAGATTATGACTTGTGATAATCATAGTTTTCATATTTTGATATAGATATATAATGCTAGATTTATACATCTGAGAGGAAGGGGATTTTTTTTTTAGCAAAATTGAAGGAAATGCTGTTAACTACAGGAAACAATAGGCAGTTTCTCAACTAACATGGGGGGGGGGAGGAGGGAGAAAGAGAAAAAAAGAAAGAGACAGAGACACCAGCTTGGGGAGAGCAAACCATTTCTCGGTTGTCCTCTAGCACGCTGGAGTGTCTGTTTTATTTTGCAACTTCCTGTTTGACACCTCTCTCCCATTGTAATCTCTTCAAATCCCAGCCAATCCTAAATATGTTCATTTTAGAATTACATTTTACACTATGAGCTTTTCGCAACTGATAGGATTGCAGCCTTATATTGTAAATTCAGAAAAACAACAGCTTTCTCCATTATAAATGATGGATTTTTTAAAATGAAAACTGTATTTAAGATATATTCTCTCAATGCCTAAGTAACCACTTATTTTCCCCCTCTAATAATTTAAGAAATAATATAATCAGCATAGAATGGTAGCATTTTACAGTATATGTTTTTGCATGTAATTCATACAGTTTTATTCTTGGATATGGGCTATAAACCCAAGAGTGAGGGCTATTACAACATTTGTTTCAAAAGCCCATGTTGATGTAATCCTGGTATTGCTACCAGCGATTGTAAGATTTAGAAGTCTGCCAGTTGACAGAATTGATTATATTGTGGTTTCTTATTCATTATTTTTCCAGCACCTTGTGTTTGATTGGGTACAGTAATCGTGTAGATTATAAAGAAGACTTTACGGTTCTGCTTATCCCCACCTACCCACCCGCCCCTGCATGAAAAAAAAGCAGACCTCAGGAATCTTTTGCCTAGAAGAGTATCCTTCTCCTCACCCCTTTCCCAATTTTCATGTTTGTGGTTATTGCAGCTGTAAACCATTGAAATGATGCCAGAAAATTCACAGATGTCTTTTTTCCTTCTAAAGTACTAAGAGACAGCTTTGAGAGGATGAGTGTGGATAAGACTGTAATGCTGGATAGAAATTGCTTTCTCTCTCCTGGGATTCTGGGGCGCTTCCATCCAATGTAAGAATGATGTGATTCCCCTTTGACTCTATACTTCCCCTGAGTACAAAGCTAATGAGCTAAGCTTTTGTTGCTATAAGGAAACCAGATGAAGAAACATTATTGTTACTTTTTCTAATTAGAAACTAAAGTTCCTCTTGTTTTTTTAAAAATGCCCTTGCAGGATTTTTTCCCCTTCTTTTGGGACGGGGGATTTGGGTTTACCTTAATTTTACCACTTTGGCATTTAAGTCGGCATAGTTTCTAACAGGAATGGAGGGGAGAATGATTAATTTGTTTTATTAGTTACATCTCTTTTTTGCATTCTGAATTGTTATTTTTTAATCCAGTGGAAATAACTTGGGTTTTAGCTCAGTTATAGACATTGGTGTTATCTGAGCCAGATATTTCATCATGATCTACTGCTCCTCTCTGTCTGAGGAATGTGTCTGAGATTTATAAAGTCATTGGGGATTGGTAATTGTTTTAAAAGTTTTGAATGTAGGGAAAAGGGCAGATGTTTCCTTAAGTATATCGAATAATTTCTCCAAAACCCAGCTTTAAACCCACAGTAGATTGTGGCTGTATAGACACAACAGTTTTGGATCAGATCTACTGCTTTCCCTAAGATTACTTCTTTAAAAAATAGTCTTTTAAGAAAAAGCCCAGTCTAGATGTTTCTCTTTTGCCAATTTCATGGTCACATGGAGGACAGTGGGAGCAATGTAAGTCTATTCTTTCTCCACTATTATGTTTTGCATCAACTTTTCTCAAAAACATGAGAGTTAGGTACCTCCCAAACATGTATAGATGGCTATTGGGAGATGACATCCTAAGATCACAGGCTCCTTCATAATATATTTGGTGGAGAGAAAAGTCACAACACAAAAAGATTCATGGTTACTGGATCCCAATTATTAGACCAACAATAAAGAATGAAAATTTGCCCAACATATAACTGAATCTAACATGTACATTGCTAAATGTACATTCTTCATTAAACTCCGATACTATAATAAGCTTTTGGGGATATTTTTTTCAAATGAATTTTGTGATAATTTCTGCATGTGAATATATGTGAATATATCTTTCTATCAATGGCAGTTTTTATTGAACTCAGCAATATAGGTAATAAAAATCACAATGGACTGATAAATAGCAAATTCTGTCTTTCTTGAGGTCAATATACTATATGCTTGACAGCTAGATAACTCATCGTGATGAAAAATTCCTGTTTGCACACCTAGAGAAAGATGGACTATTTGATAGGCAGCACAGAACAATGACACACTCACTCTTGACTAGCAACTATTTTATTGCTGATGTCCTGAGATGTGTAAAGTGAGATGCAATTGAACAATATTCCTAGTGAACAAGCTTCCAGCTTGCAAGCCCAGTTTTAGAAGGTATAAAAGAGGATATCTGTGTTATAATAATAGTTACTGAATTTTGTGCTACAGCAAAAGAATATCTCTCATTTTGATTTTAGTCCACAGCTGAGTGCTTTACTTTCTGAGGATTTGACTTCATTACTTACCAAAATATAGTAGAAATTAGGATGTCTGGTTTGCCGTCATAATGATACAGCCAAGGGAAAACTGGGCTCTGCTTTCTGCAATCAATTTCACCCTGCCAGAGGCCCCCAAGGTGGTGAAAGTTGCATAATAGAGGTGATAATAGAGATGGGAATCCTGTAGATTACAAGAGACAGTAGTCTGCTTGTTCGATCCAGGAAAGTCACCAAACTGTCAGAAGAGAGGGCTAGCTGCACTTGTGCAGCTGCCTGAAGCCATCGACACCAGAAAAAGGAAAGGTCTGGGTACTGCTGAAGTACCAATAAAAAGATCATCAACATCATGCTTTGAAGCTGGGTAAGACTACTTTTTCTCTATCCCTTTGAAAAATACTTCCTGGAATAGATAAATCCTAAAAGAAAAGCCCCAAGAAATGACTGGAGGAAGGAGGAAATATACACCCCTTCACGAGAGGGGAAAAATGGCAGCCAAACAAATGAGGGGCCCAAATGGGAAACTAAAATAGAAAACCAGAATGAACATATAAGAAAAAAACCCTCTGTATGGCAAACATTGAGGACATTTTTTAAAGCTTTTGAGAACAAAGATGGTTCGAAATAACTAATCAAAGAACATTAAACTTTATTTGTGTTACAGATTCCTGAAGAATTAATTGAGGGAGGGTGACACCTTATGGCAAAGAGGACAATATTGTTGAAATGTCTTACATGTAAGCAGAAGATGTGGCTTTAAGCCCAGACATAAATAACTGGTGGTGACTTTGAAGCCGAGAATTTATCAACTGAATAAGGCACAGCTGGCAAATAGAGAAAACAAGGCATTTCACTCTTTATTATTTTGTGGGATTTATTGTTTGGACTAGTAAAAGCCAACAGGCTATTGTGGATTACAAACACCAATTGACTTGGATTTATTGATTGGGCAAGACAAGCTGGTTATAAAGGTCTCAGAATTTGGATTACAAACGCTGGTTGAACTGCAACTCTGATTGAGAAAGCTGGATTTAAAAACTTTAGTTTGCTCTGGTGGATTCAAATACTGGATTATTGGAACCTGTAAGATTATAAAGCCTATAGACAAAGTAATGAGTATAAACTGTATAGTTAAAAGCTGTAAGACTTAAGATGTAATTTAAATTGCTTTTTGATAAGTTGAATAATTTTGGCTATATTAGAAAATGTTAACATTTACTAGTTATTAGCTGAAGAACTTGAACATTTGCTGGGGGAAAATAAAAATGAGTGCCTCATATCTCACTAAAATTGGTAAAAACCTCCTCACCTTCCTCTGAGGCTCCTAGTCCTGTACACCAAAATGTGCTGGTGATTTAATGCTCCAGCAAGAAAAATCTAACAACTTTCAAAAAGAAATGCAGATAACATTACAGATGATTCAGGAAGTAATTGTCTCACAAAAAGAAGATATAAGAAAGAATCACGATGATATAAAAAGTGAGATAAAAAGTAATCAACACAAGATGGAAGAAAAAATAGGTAAGATAAATGAACAAGTCCTTAACATAAATTCCCAGCTAGAAAATTTTCAACAAAGGGTTACAAAGAATGAATAAAGAATTCACAAAATGGAAAATAAAACAGGAGAAATGGAAAAAAGATGGAAGAAATAAAAGAAGAAAACCAAAGATTGGCATTGGCAAATAAAAATCTGGAAGATACAGTAGCAACATTGGAAATGGAGAAAACTTCATACATAATAAGATTTCAGAATGTACCTGAAGATAAGGAGGAAGACTTAGTGGAGTTGATTATGAACCTGCTGGTGAATGCTTTGCAAATTGAGAAAGTTGTAATAGTACAGGAGATTGACCAAATTTACAGACTAAACTCAAGCTATGCAAGAAGACACAGAGTGCCTAGGGAGATCCATGTTAGATTTGTGAGGAGAACAATAAGGGATGAAATATTGAAGAGAGTGAGGGAAGAACCATTACAGTACAGAAAAAAGGAAATCATAGTATTGAAACAGATCCCTTGGAAGATAAGAGATCTAAGAAGACATTATCAATTTTTGACAGCAAAGCTGAATGAAAAAAGGAATAAATTTTAGATGGCTGGTTCCAGAGGAGATCCTAATGAACTGGAACTATAGAATATAAAGACTCGATTCTATCTTTCAGGCAGCGGATTTATGAAAGACATGCAAGCGTTTTTGAAGGGAAAACACAAGGTGCCCAAGAAGATAAGGAATCCAAAAGAAAACAGGGAAAAGAAAAACAACAGAAGATACAGTGATAGAAAATGAAGATGAAGACAAAGAGAAAGAAAACACTGATCAAGAGAAGAGAGACTAATAAGAGAACAAAGACAGAGAAGAATTACTAGGAAACCAAACCCTAAATTATAATTAAGCAAGATGGAGAAAATAAATGGTATCCTTTCAATGAATATAAATTTATAAATTCATATAATTTATATTCAATGAATATAAATGAATTAAATTCCCTTTCTGAACAAAGAAAAAATTGATACAATTATGAAAATTGGACACAGAAACAATTCATTTGCAAGAAACACACATAAAGAAAAACACTATAAACTTTTAGAATGGCCCAAAATTGGGAAACTATATTTTACATCAGCACAGAAAAAAAAGAGGAGTAACCTTATATATTAAAGAATCATTGGACTCTAAACAGATTTACTCAGATGAAGAAGGAAGAATTTTAATGATGAAATACTAACTAATCAAAAAGAGATTTTGAAAATAGCAATATATGCACCAAATAATAAGCAAGAAATTTTTTACCAAGCATTACATGAGAAATATTGGAAATGGAATATCAAAACATTTGTCTTCTAGGAGATTTTCATGCAATTGTGGATGAAACACTAAACTATAAAAGCAGTAAATTGGGGGGAAGGGAAGAAAGAATCTAAGATGTTTTCTTAAAATGTTAGATGACATTTGTATGCAAGATGTCTGGAGAGAAATAAATTCGAAATAGATCCAATACACATTTTATTCAATTAGACACAAATCATGGTCTAGAATTGATATGATATGGATGTCCCCATAATTAAGAACTGCTATACTTGAGGTGGATATAGAACCCAGTGTTTGGATGGACCACAATCCAGTTAAATTGACTTGGAGGGGAGTAAAGAAGAATCTTAGGTGGACACTAAACCAAGCCATATTAAGAGAGAAAGAATGAATAAAACCCACAACAAAGGAAATGGAATTTTTCTTTAAAGAAAATAAAAGAGAAGATACCACACTCCAAAACATATGGGACACAGCCAAAGCATACTTTAGAGGATTAGCTATAACTTACATGGCTAAAAAGAATAAAGAGAAAAAGTGATAGACTATGATGTTAAAAGAAGATTATAAGAAATTGGAGTTAGAGCTTCAAAGAGATCCACAAAAGAAAACACTTAAAAGACAAATGGAGATAATTAAACATAAATTGAATTTAATAGTCTCAGAAGAAATAGCAAATAAACCAGGAAGATGGTTGGCATATAAACTGAAAAAAGAAAAAGAGAAAAAGGTGATAAATAAATTGCAAGATGACCAGGGACACACACATTTCCAAACTGAGTCATTAAAAAGAATAAAGAATATTATGAAAAGTTATATGATATAGAAAATAAATTTATGGAAAAAAATAACAATATATATGGAAGAAGCCAATCTACCTAAAGCCCCAGAAAAAAATAAAACTATATTAAATGAAAAAGTAACAGTGGAGGAACTAACAGAAGTGATAAAAAGACAGAAAAATGATAAAACCCCAGGCCCAAATGGGCTACCAGCAGGATTTTATATATGTTTTTCAGACACGTTAGGTTCGCCACTGAAGGAAGTTTGTAATGAGCTATTATTAGAAGCCAAATAACCAAATATATGGATAGAAGTGAATATTATGCTAATAGCAAAAGAAGATGTAGACCTGATGCAGATAAAAAAATTATAGACCAGTACCTTTATTAAATGTGGACTACAAAATCTTTGCTTCAATAATAGCAGAGAGATTGAAAAATTTTTGATGGAATTTATCTACCCAGATCAAAATGGTTTCTTACCAAAAAGACAAATAAAGCACAATTTAAGGATCATTTTAGATACACTGGAATACAATGAAACACATCCAGGAAAACAAATGGCACTAATATTATTAGATGCCCAGAAGGCTTTTGACAATGTAAGTTGACAATTTATGATACGTCACCTATACTGTATGGACTTTGGAGAAGAATTTATAAATGTAATTAAGACACTATATCATAAACAAACAATTAAGATAATTGTAAATGGGGACTATACAGAGAGCTTTAATATAAAAAGAGAACAAGTAAGGATGCCCGCTATCACCTTTATTATTTATATAAAATTTGGAAATTTTGAACAGGAATATCAGATAAAATTCAGAAATCAAGGGAATGTAGATAAGAAAGGAAAGATATAAACTACAAGTGTTTGCAGATGATTTGGTATTTATTGTAGAAGAACTGCTAGAGACAATTCCAAAACTGTTAAAAGAGATAGAGGAATTTGGAGAAGTAGCAGGACTGAAAATAAACAGAGAGAAAAAAACTAAAGTTATAGTTAAAAGCCTTACATGAAAACAAAAATAAAATCTGGCAGAAAAAGTAGAGTTTCAAATTGTTAAGAAAGTTAAACATTTGGGAATATACTTAACAACAAGATGTGCAAAGATAAAAGAAGACAATTATATAAAATTACATAAGCAAATAAAATTAGATTTGGAAAAATGGAAAAACCTATCTTTATCAATGTTAGAAAGGTTTGCTACAACAAAAATGAATATGCTACAAAAACTGCTTTTCCTGTTCCAAACAGTACCTATAAAAATGGAAAAGAAATTATTTGATGATTTGAACAAGTTGATGCTGAAATTTATTTGGCAAGGAAAACAAGTGAGAATATAATTGAAAATGCTACAAGAATCTAAAGAAAAGGGAGTATTTGGACTACCTGATAGGTCTTTATATTATCAAATATGTGTGATAACATGGTTAAAAGAATGACACAAGAGACTGATATACTTAGAAGGACATGATTTACAATTAGGATGGCACACCTTCCTATGGTATGAGAATAATAAAATCCATACATACTTTCAAAATCACTATATAAGAAACTCAGTAATATCAATGGGGGGTGGAATCAAACCTAAAATATACTTGGAAGATGGAAGAGTTTACATACCCAAATCTGTGAAGCTTGAAAATTTTTTGACATATAAAGACATTTTGGACACTGAAGGGAAATTAAAATTGAAGCAAGAGCCTGAAGAACAGGACATTATCATGGTGGCCTCAATTGCAAATATGATCTAGATATGATACAGATATGAAAAAGTATGGCTTTTATAAGGAACAAACACCTATTGATAAGACACTGTTGAACTCTGATGAAAAACTAACTAAGAGATATATGTCAGATCCCTATTGTAATACTGCCATTCATGTACAGAGGAAACCCCAGATTCTGTTACTCATCCTATTTCCTATGTATCCTGTAATTTCCCTTGTTTATAACTTTTACTCTGTCACCTATTCTGCCCTGTGCTGATTTACTGTACCTTGTGGAATGTACAAAGGGAGAGGGCCATCTGTTCTCCCACGAGCTGCTCAGAGCATCCAGTAGTGGGAGGTGCTTCAGTCTCTGCTCATTTAGGCTGGGCTTAATTTGCGGAACGCTCCTCCTCCTCCACGGGACTCCTCCCCAGTGTTCCCCAGTTTTGGCTCAGCCTCGGGAGAGCTAGGCAGTGCTTTTCATTAATCCTTGGCCAAAACAGGAGAATTCTCGTTAAGGTTTTCAGATAGTCAATTTCCTCTCCTCTTCTTTGACTTACCAACACTGCCTTTGCCATCTGGCCATCAGGGATCGCATTATCAGGAAGCGCTCCTTGCACTACTAAGCACAGGGAGGCTTCGATTTCGTTCCATTCCCCCCAACCGCTAGCCCTACCCTTGCCATTACAATTGCTGAGCCGTTTTAACATTTTAAATGGCATGGCTTTTTCTCTCTCTCTCTCTCCTGAGTTGTATCACAGTTTTTCCCCCCGAAAAACGCTGTTTGGGGGTGGAGGTGTAATCGCCTAATCACCCCTCCCAGCCAGTTTAGCCCTAAGGGAAAGCTGTTGGAGCTTATCCTTTTTCTTGTCAGGAGATTGCTGCTGGCACATGCACTGCAAATAACATCTGGTCGCCATTTTTTTTGCTGTAAAGGGACCGCGTGGCTGCACTGAGTGCTAATTCAATAGACTGTGTGAGGTAATCCTTATTCCAGATTGAAGGTTTTTTTTTACACAAAATACCCCAATGAATCATTACAACCTTCTTTCCAACCTATTCGAGGCCTTTGTTAATTCATGTTGTTGGCTCAACCCTCACAGTTCTCCCTATCCAGCAGCACAACAGCAAGCACCTAGGCCAGTGTCTGCCTGTGCAGGGAAGCTGTTGAAGGCCTATGAGTGATAATTTGGCCTACTAGGCGTTCTCAGTTTGGCTAATTGGGACATCCAAATTTGATATATATTTGCATACCCATACAAATTATTAATATTAATAATATTAAGATAATCATATTAATCATACCAATATAATACTAGCAATTTCATAACAATAATAAATTATTATTGTTGAGATACGACTCAATTTTGAAGCAGATATCCATATTTTAAAAAGGGGGGGTGTGATTTCAGTGCACTGGGTCCATTCTTGGCCGGGTCCCTGGGCGCGCCAACTGCCTACACAATATAGCATTAAATAATGAGTGTACTGTTCATTCCACAATCAAAATGGCAGGGGGTAGTGGTTCACACACCTCAACTTCAAGGGGCAAGTCCAAATCTCAACACAATCCTAAGCAAAAAAAAAAAAAAAGGACTTCTAAGGCATCTGAAAAGGATGCCAACAGGCGCAACAAGGCACTGGAAAAACAAATAGATAAGTGCACATGGGAGGCACACAGGACCTCTCAAGCTTCCTCACCCCACAGTCCAGAGCCGTCCTCCTCTTTCCTCCCTCCTACCCCCCTAGATCTCTCCCTCTCATCCAGGCACAGCATGGCTCCTCAGACTCAACAGGCCCAATCAGTTCAATCACCAACCATGCAAAGGATACCCAAAGCAACGTTCACACCAATGGCTGCCGGTCTTTGACAGGAACAATCTCTTCCAGACGATGTGCCAGAGCGAATGAAGACCTGGATAGAGATGGCTATCGGTCAGGGAATCGCAGCAGGCCTGCAGCATGCGGTTCTGACCAGGGATCATCCTGCACCCGCTGAGTATGATTCGCAATCAGTTTGGTCATGGGCCAGGTTGGAGCAACACTATACCCAGGTACAGTTTCAAGCCATTACTTCACAAGTCACAGCAAGCTCGCTTCATCTCCTCTAGCAGGAGACAGACTATTTGGCCCTTCCCTCAATCCACTACTCATCGAGACTCAAAACAAAAAGAAAATTTAACCCTCCCTTTTTTGGAGGTCAGACCCTAGAAACTCTCAGTCCTTTTGGAGGGGAACCTTTCGGCCCTTTTATCAGGGACTATTCTCAACCAGATACCAGAGAACCCTACCTTTTTGACCAGGGCAACAGCAACAGCAATAGGTCAGACTTTGAGGATAGGAACAGAAGGGGTGGCCAACCCAAGAAATCCTTCCGAGGAGCGGGAAATAGATTTTTCCGGCGTCCAAGATAACCCCATGGACCCAGCTCCCATTGGCAGCTGCCTTAAATTATTCACGGAATCAACTTCTGATTCCTGGATCAGAGACATGATCAGATTTGGCCTTGCACTGGAGTTTCAATCCGCTCCCCGACTTCTTTATGTTGTGCCCTCTCTCCAGAGATCCATTTAAAAAAAATCTTATGGAAACAGCTATTCAGCACCTACTGGATATACGAGCCATCCAACCAGTAGCTACCGACCAGCGAGGGTGAGGTTTCTATTCACATCTTTTCATTGTTCCCAAAAGTTCAGGGGGTGGAGAGCAATCTTGGATTTGAAACACCTTAATCAATTTTTAGTATATCACAAATTTAAATGCACACCCTGCAATCTATCTTACTTGGTATCAGAAAAGGTGACATCCTTACATCCATAGATCTGATGGAGGCATACTTACATATTCCAATTCGGCCTTCCCACTATAAATTTTTATGATTCCTTATAATAATCTCCATTTTGAATATGTGGCTTTTCTTTCGGACTAGCCTCTGCCCCCAGGACCTTCACAAAGGTTTTTGCAGCCCTCGCTGCTCATCTCCGGGGTGTCCCCATACGACTGCAGTGTTACCTCGATATCTTAATTTTGTCATCTTCTGTTCATCAATCAGTCATAGATACTCAGACCACATTACAATCCCTACAACTACACGGGTTCTCAATTAATTGGGAAAAGAGTCATTTAACACCTTGATTAATCCATCTGGGGGCAGTCATAGATACAGTGGAAGGCAAAGTTTTCCTGTCACCAGACAGACAAAACAGCATTCATCAATTAGTTAAGGAGATCAGAGTTCATAGGAGGGTGTCCCTAGCTGATCTATTAAAATTGTTAGGCAAGATGATCTCATGTATATCTATTATTCCTTGGGCCCAGCTCCACACTAGATCCCTCCAGTGGTTCCTGCTCCCGTACCAGCGATCCAGCCAAAGAAACTCCAAATACAAGGTCAAAGTTCCATCACAGGTCCTCATATCTCTTCTCTGTTGGACAGACCAGCCATAAACAAAAGTTGCCTATTCAAAGAGCCCCACAGACTTACCATCACCACCAATGCCAGCCTGATGGGATGGGGAGCTCACTTTCAATCACTCACAGCCCAAGGCCGCTGGTCCTCCACAGAACAGTCGTGCAGCATAAACTGGCTGGAGCTTTGAGCAGTACACCTGGCTCTCCGCAGCTTCCTTCCACAGGTACGCAACCAACACATATTAATATTGACCGACAACGTAACCGCAAAAGCTCATATAAATAAATGGGGGAACTCAGTCGAAACACCTCATGCGAGAAATGGAGCGTTTGTATCATTGGGCAGAGAGCAACCTGATTTCCATCAGAACAGAACACATTTCAGGACTGTCGAATACACAGGCAAATTGGCTAAGAAGGGCCACGATAGATCCATCAGAGTGGCACCTCCATCCGACCCTCTTTCAAGAGGCGGTCAGGACATTTGGGCAGCCAGTGGTAGACCTGTTCACTTCCCCCCTCAACACTCAGCTCCCGAGATTTCTTCCAGATACCCCTCGCAAGGACTGGAGAATTTTAATGCACTCCATTGCTGTTGGCCCCTGAGGCTTCTGTATGCATTCCCGCCACTTCCACTGATCCCCAAGGTCATCCAGAAGCTACTCGATGAGAGGGCGGAGCTGCTTCTGGTAGCTCCCTATTCACCCAGACGGTTGTGGTTTGCAGACCTCTGCAGTCTATATCACCACCATGGAGAATTCCGCCAGACAGGGTCTTGTTAACCCAAGGACCCCTTCAACATCTGGACCTTCAATGGTTGCACCTGACCGTCTGGAGGTTGAGCGGAGTCGTCTGAAGAGCAAAAAGATTTCCAACAGAGTTATCGCCACTATCCAAGCTGCCAGATGCCCCTCAACAACTCACATCTACAATGCCACGTGGTCCAGTTTCTGCAAATGGTGTACCAAGTCTCAAATTGATGCCATTTCTCCATCTGTGGCTCAAATTCTAGAATTCTTACAAGAGGGGCTTGACAGGGGATTATCACCTAATACGTTGAAAAGACATCACTTATGAAGGTCTCCTATCTCTTTCCCATCATCCATGCATAGTGTTTCCTTCTAGGAGCCACAAACTTATGCCCGCCAACGGTTCACCATTATTCCACTTGGGATCTTAACAAGGTTCTCCTTGCACTCACTAAGTGCCCTTTCGAGCCTTTGCAATCATCAAGTCTCCAATTTCTGACATATAAAGTAGTTTTTCTTGTAGCGATCACTTCCGCTCGTTGTATTTCAGAACTGGCAGCTTTGTTGATCAAACAAGAGCTTTGCGTCTTCCATTCCAACAGGATCGTCCTTCGTCCTGATCCTATGTTCATACCCAAAGTTAATTTAGCCTTTCACAGGGCACAAGAACTGATACTTCCTAATTTTTGTCCCAGGCCATCCCAAGGGCTGGAACAACAATGGCATCAGCTGGATGTGAGGTGAGCATTGCAAATATATATTCATCGCACAGCCTCTTTCAGAAAAATGGAAGTTTTATTTGTGTCTTTTCAGCCCAACAATCAGGGATGCAAGGTCTCATCCTCCACAATAGGCTGTTAGCTATGGGCCGCAATAGCAAAAACGTATCAGACTCATTCACTACAGGTGCCCAGGGGCATAACAGCTCATTCAACAAGGAGCGCTGCAACATCGGCAGCATGGGTGGAACAAATGGTGGGAGAGTTTATTCCACTTAAGCTGGAATTTTTTCTCCTAGGAATAATACCAGAAGGATACAGGAAGGACTTAATTTATCTAATAGTACATAGCATATCACAGAAGTGAGTATACACTTCACATTTTGTAAATATTTAAGTATATCTTTTCATGTGACAACACTGAAGAAATGACACTAGGCTACAATGTAAAGTAATGAGTATACAGCTTGTATAACAGTGTAAATGTGCTGTCCCCTCAAAATAAAGCAACACACAGCCATTAATGTCTAAACTGCTGGCAACAAAAGTGAGTATACCCATAAATGATAATGTCCACATTGAGCCAAAGTGTCAATATTTTGTGGGGCCACCATTATTTTCCAGCACTGCCTTAACCCTCTTGGCCATAGAGTTCACTAGAGCTTCACGGGTTGCACTGGAGTCCTCTTCCATTCCTCCATGATGACATCATGAAGCTGATGGATATTAGAGACTTGCTCACCTCCACCTTCTGTTTCAGGATGCCCCACAGATACTCAATGGGATTTAGGTCTGGAGACATGCTTGGCCTATTCATCACCTTTACCCTCAGCTTCTTTAGCAAGGCAGTGGTCATTTTGGAGGTGCGTTTGGTATCGTTATCATGTTGGAATACTGCCCTGCAGCCCAGTCTAGGCTAGACAATGGAGAAAAGGACTGTACATTGACTACCGTGCTGACTGTATCAAAAGTAAGTCACAAAATCCACAACTCAGCATCCAACACTACTTCAACCAATCCACCATCACCCAAGAGTAGGCACACATGCCCCTAACTACCTCAATTCCAACTACAACTGGCCTTAAATGCAAGCTACTCAGTGCAAGAAGCCTTGTCAATAAAATACCTGAATTTCTCCTCTTACTAAATACGGCTAAATTCGGCATCATATCTGTCTGTGAAAAATGGCTCAATGCATCTCTCCCTGACTCCATTACCGCAATAAGAGACTATCATGTTTACCGATCAGATCGTGAAATCCGTAGAGGAGGTAGTGTTGCTATTTTCTATAAAAAGTCCTTACATCTAAAAAACATGCAAGTTACCCAGGAGCTTGCTCTTCCTGAGACCATTGTCTATGAACTATCCTTAAATATCACATTTCAATTTTTACTATGTTACAGAACCCCTGATTATGACATCGAACATTTAAACAAGCTAATTCACTACTAACATGAGCAACATCCTGCCCACATGCTCTTACCTTTCTTGGTAACTTCAATCTACCTCATATTAACTGGACCCTAAACGAATGTAAAACTGAACCCATACATGCAACCTTCTACAATGCTGTAACAAATCTGGGACTGGAACAACTAGTAACCAACAATACTAGACTTAACAACTGCCTCGATCTCATCTTCTGCAACAGTTTGAATTCAAACTGGAATACAAATTAAAGAACCCTTTTCCAACAGTGACCACAACATGATTGACTTTTGTCTCAACATACGTCCACACAAAAGTCAACACAATGACGGGATCCCCAATTATAACCTCAAAAAAGGCAACGATGATCTTATAATCAATGTTCTCTCTTCCCTTGATTGGCAATTTCTATTCACTGGATGCAATACTGTTGAAGACTATTACAACATATTTTTACTTGAAGTCAAAAGAGTCATCAAACTATATGTACCAATAACAACTCCCAAAACCAGAAAAAACCCATAACAATAAGGAAACTTCAATCCAAAAAGAGATCACTTTGGTGGAAAAACCAATCTGGTCATGTTGCCAACTTCAAAAGCCGATACAAAAATTTATGCCACCAGATAAAGACTGAATGCACCAATTATCATATTAAACAAGATGAAAACCTTCTACGCACCAATTCCACCCGCGCTTTGTACAATTTTGTAAACAACAAACTAAAAGACTCAAGGTTCACCCCACCCCTGAAAGGACCTAATGGTAAAGACTGCAATGATGACACCATTAAAGCAACCTCTTTAACACATTCTTTGGCTCAGTATTCATAAACAGCAATGGATCATGCCCAGTATTTCCTAGTTGAACCACAGAAAACTACAATGATCTAATACATATCGATTTTACAGAAGACAATGTTGAAAAAGCACTACGTAATCTAAAACCATCTCCATCTATTGGACCGGATGGAATA
Organism: Pseudonaja textilis; assembly: GCF_900518735.1. The sequence goes on from NW_020769326.1 coordinate 2,279,105, forward strand.
TGTGCCTACTTCTTAGAAAAGCTATCCACTGCCATAGCCAAACCTCTAAGCATAATCTTTAAAAAATCCTTCAGGACCAGCTCCTTGCCAAAACTATGGTCACTAGCCACGTTCATCTCCATCTTCCAAAAGGGAGACCCCAGCCTAGTTGAAAATTACAGACCAATCTCTTTATGCTGTGTCACCTGTAAAATCATGGAATCAATTATTAACCAATCCATTATTCTCCACTTAGAGACAAACAACCTACTCTCTAAGAAACAATTTGGTTTCAGAAAAAAATATCCTGTAACCTGCAACTCTTACACTGCAAAAACATATGGACTATACAACTCGATCAGGGCAAAGCAATAGACGCAGCCTACATGGACTTCTGTAAAGACTTTGATTCAGTGGTACATGACAAACTACTACTAAAACTAAAATCTTATGGTATCTCTGGACACCTGCATTATTGGATAGAAGCATACCTGTCAAACAGACAACAAATGGTCAAAATTGGCAACGTCCTATCAAATTCTGTATCTGTCAACAGTGGTGTCCCCCAAGGCAGTGTTCTAGGACCAACTATTTTCATACTCTACAGAAATGACCTCTGTGGTCATATTAAGAGCAACTGCCTTCTTTTCGCTGATGATGTAAAGCTATTCAATACCACCAACAATACTGCTACCCTTCAAAAAGATCTTGACTATGTATCAGAATGGTCAAACAAATGGCAACTTCAAATCTCAACAAATAAATGCTCTGTCTTACATATTGGCAAAAATATATATATCAGAAAATAAAATACAGGCTGAATAGTCAAGACCTTGTTGATGATCCAAACTCTGTCAAGGACCTTGGAGTACTCATCTCTAATGATCTAAGTGCTAGAGCCCACTGTAACTATATAGCCAAAAAGGCAGTAAGAGTTGTTAACCTAATCCTGGGTAGCTTTTTCTCTGGTAATATCACACTACTAACTAGAGCATACAAAACATTTGCTAGACCAATACTTGAATACAGCTTATCAGTCTGGAACCCACATAACATATCTGGTATTAATACAGTTGAGAAAGTCCAAAAATATTTCACAAGAAGAGTTCTCCACTCCTCTACTCGTTGCAGAATACATTATACCACCAGACTTGAAATTTTAGACCTAGACAACCTAGAACTACGCCACCTTCGGTCCGATCTAAGAATAGTAGATAAAATTATATATTGCAATGTCCTACCTGTCAATGAATACTTCAGCTTCAACTGCAACAATGCAAGAGCACACAATAGATACAAACTCAAGGTAAACCGCACCAAACTTGATTGCAGGAAATATGACTTCAGCAACAGAGTGGTCAATGTCTGGAATACTTTACCTGACTCTGTGGTATCTTCCCCAAACCACAAAAACTTTAACCTTAGACTGTCTACTATGGACCTCACCCCCTTCCTAAGAGGTCTGTAGGGGGTGTGCATAAGCGTACCAATGTGCCTACTGTCCCTGTCCTATTGTTTTTTTTTCCTTATATATATCCATTTCATGTATTCATAGCTATGTTTATACTTATACCTATTATCTTATAATTGCTTGACAGATAAATAAATATCTAAATAGTCCTGGGTGTAAGGACCAGACTCTTCCTCCCTTCAAATGATAAGAATGAATTTTTGAAGATTGCATATTTCAAAAGGAATTATTTATTGAAGAGGAAGAAAGCAAGTCAACATTCAAAGCAGGGTCTGATATCCTTTCATATATTCAGTTCATATAAAGGGAGTTAGAACCCCTTCCCTTAGTCTGATGTAGATTTTGCCAATACTCAGAAGCAAACATGTAATTTTTTCCTCGGGAGGTTTCATTGAATCCACATGAACAAAAATTGCTGCCCCAATGCTATTCTGAGAGAAGAAAGGTGAGTCTTTGCACCTTTCTGTGGATTATAGAAATTTGAACACTGTGAACATACCCCCTCCCCCTCATAAAAGACATGTTAGCCCACTCTCGAAAGGATTTTTTTTTTCAAAACTGGAGTTAAGAGAGACTTACTACTGAATCAGGATTAGGGAAGGGGATGAATGGAAAACAGCTTTAACACTTCTTTGAGGTGCTACCAATTCAAAATGCTCCCATTTGGACTACAAGTTGCCCATGCCATGTTTATGCAACTAATAAACAAGGTGCTCCATTAACAATTGTACAAAGGGGTTCTGGTGTACTTAGATGACATTTTTATATACCCTGAGAAAAAAGCCGAGCATGTAAAGCTTGTCTGAGCAGTCCTAAACAAACTTTGCACTGTGAAACTTTACACAAAACTTTATAAATGTGAATTCCACAGACAGAATTGACTACCTGGGATACAGGATTTCCCATGAGGGCATCGAAATGGACCCAGGGAAAGTCCAAGCAGTGATTGACTGAGCTCCCTGCCCCCCGCCCTGGCAAACAACTACAAAGCTTCCTGGGGTTTGCAAATTTTTACCGGCAATTTATCCCAGCGTTTGCACAAATTGCACTTCCAATCACTAACCCACTGAAAACAAAGGTGGGGGACAAACCAAAACTGAAGCAAAGCCCAATGATTCACCTTGCTATTGTAATGTTTCGTTCATGTTTCTAAGTTCCATTTTTAATCCCAAAAGAGGATTTTACACTTTTCTGGCTAACGATTTAATCCAAATAGTGTCTATAAGATTATTTTCCAACAGTGTGTTTTCAATTAATGTTGTTCTTTAATTTTAAGCCATACTGATAACAATGCATTTCTAACACAATGTCTTTGAAAATAACTATATATTTTATTCTTCCCATACCATAAAAAAGCATGCCAACCTAGTTGAAAGTCATGCCCTTCTAAAGTTAATAGTCTTTTATGCCTCAAATTGATCCATTCTTTCACCCAAGTAAGTGCTGAGGCCTGGTAATACAATTCCCAATCTAGTAGCCTAAAGCCCTCTTTTTTTTTAAAGAGTCTTGCAACATTTTCAAACGTATTCTTGCTTTTTTCCCTAGCCAAACATATCTTAATACTGTATTATTTTATTTAATTCCTCAAAATATTTTCTCCCCAATTTTATTGCAATTGTTTGGAATAATATAATAGCCTTGGTAAAATATTCATTTTTATGGTAGCTATTCTTCCTGTTAATGACCGTTGCAAATTTTTCCATTTCTCCAACTCTAGTTTAATTTATTGCATCAGTTTCATATAATTATCCTCTTTAATTGTTGTACATTATGCTGTTAGCTGTATTCCTAAGTAGTTCATTTTTTTGACTATCTGCATATCAATTCTTTCCATCAACACTTTTTTGTGTATCTGTGACATTTTTAAGTCAAATCTTTGTCTTATCTTTGTTTATTTTCAATCCAGCAACTTCCCCATACTCTTCTGTCTTTCTGATTAACTTCGGTCCAGTTTCTAATGGGTCTTTTCATATAAAGACCAAGTCATCTGCAAATGCCTGTAGCTTGTATTTCTCTTTTTTTATTTCTCTTTCTTTTATTTTTTCATCTTGTCTAATATTTCTGGCTTATACTTCCAAAATCACTATAAATAGCAGAGGGGACAGTGGACATCCCTACCTAGTGCCTTATTTATATAATCACCTTAGCTGATTGTTTGTGATATATTGCTTTAATCATATTAATAAATTTCTCCCCAAAGTCCATATATTTTAATTGTAATAGCATAAATTGCCAATTAATGTTATAAAACGCTTTCTGTGCATCTAGAAAAATCAACACCATTTGTTTTCCAGGATTTGTTTCATAGTACTCCAATGTATTCAAAATCATTCTCATATTGTTTTTAATCTGTCTCACTGGCAAGAATCCATTTTGATCTTCATTCAATAGATATATTGGCCTATAGTTCTTTATCTGCATTAAATCTGAGTCAACTATTGGTATAAGAATAATATTTGCCTCCATCAATGAATTATGTTAGAGTTTGCAGCAGAAATTCAAGTCCAGAAAACACACAGATGACTGATTCAATAGGATCATTAATTTCTTTATAAACATAATAATATGAAGTAACGTTTATAGATTCTTTCAACATAACATAAGCAAAAACACAAGCAGCAGCTCAGAGGGCTCAGAACAGATATCAGTTTCAACAAGCAAGCAAGCAAGACTAGTTTCTCTTTCACTTTAGAGCTGAGCACAGAACAGAGATAAATCATGCCCAGATTCTCTCAAAGTTTTAGCCCCCAATTCAGCACTCAATGGCTGACCTTGTACTAAGCTCTATTCCAGTTCATGAATATACTCTGACACTCCTCCCTTCATAACTGGTATAGACATAAATTCAATTACCTTTAATATTCTTCAGATACTTGTATTTGAAGACCTACATTCACAGTTCCCTCCAAATAACTGAGAATTCCTTTTTATACCTATACAACACAATTAGGTTGGTACAGCAGTGAAGTGACTTAGAATGCTTACTGCACAAGCTGTGTCTGGTCTGGACCACTGTGACAGATATAACAGGCTCCCTATTGCTGACTGATATATCTCTCGATCACAGGCTTCACTTTTGTCCTCACCAAAATTGTTATGAAAATCTGTGCTCATAGGTGTTGGAGAAGAATTACAATCCTTCATGTTATATTTCTCCAACAACTGTTCAATTTTTCTTTTTTCTTTTTTGACTGAGATTATAACCACCTTTCTCAGTTTTTTGTATCTTCACACCAAGATAATTTTTTTATTTCTCCCAAATTCTTTAATTCAAATTTCTTCTCCAACTTATTAGCAAATTCATTTACCTGTGATACATCCTTTGCAATGAAGCAAAGGTCATCCACGAATGCTAATAGTAGATAATCCACACCTTGTAACTTTCCAGTGTATATGCAACCATCAGTCTTGCAACTCTTGAACCCAAGAACTTTCAATGCCTTATCTAGACATATATTCCAATTCCTGGCTGACTGCTTCGGCCCATAAATGGCCTTGTTCAATTTATACACTGTGTTAGGTTTTTTTCTTTCATACTTTAGTGCTTGAACCATGTAAATTTCTTCCTCTAATTCTGCATGGAGAAATGCAGTGGTTATGTCAAAATGCCAGATTTTATGGCCATGTGCAGCTGCCAATGCTTGTGCTAGTCTGATGTTTTCACTCTTTACCATAACTTGGCACGAATAACTCATAGTGCACAATTTTCATCTGTGAAAACCTTGCTTTATATTGTATTTCATTATTGGGCAGTACTTTCTTCTTGTATACCCACTTGCATCCTACAGCTTTGCTACCCTGTGGCAAAGTCATGGATGTGAACAATTCATGTTCTCCCATGGATTTCATTTCCTTGTCCATGGCTTCTTTCCATTTTTTCTGTTCAAATTTAGGTAATGCCAATACTTCCTTATAGTTCCTTGGCTCATACCATACATTAGATACTTTAACTTTACTAGCAGAATGCCTGTCAGGTAGAATCCCTTTGTTCCATTGCTTTGACCTGCGTGGCATTAACTGCTCCTGGGTTTCCACCCTCTCTTGCTTCATATTTGTTCAGCTTCTCCTCCCTGAACTCTGACACCATCACTAACTGAGTTATTGTCACTAAGTGAGTTACCATCACTAAGTGTATCACAATCACTAAATGAATCATTTCAGAAATTTGCATCAATTCTGTTCCAATTTTGCTCTGCAAAGCTAGCAGACCTTGAAATCACTATTCTTTTGCTCCCATAGCTAAAGTGATAACTCTTTGACCCTGGCTCATAGCCCATAAACCTGAGCTTTCTAGCCTTTGGTTGTCTCTTTCTTCTAATTGCCTTTGGAATATGCATCCATGCATTGCTTCCAAACACCCTTAAATCTGCCAGAAATGGTTTTCTCCCACATAGCACTGCATATGGAGTCTCATTAAAGGAGGAACTCCACAGCCTATTAATTATATAATTAGCAGTCAATATGGCTTCGCCCCAATATGACCTGCTCAGACCAGAATCCTCTGTGAGTCCTTCATGGTTTGTAAAACTCCACTCCATCTCTCAGCAACATCATTCTCAGCTGCCGTGCATGGATTTGTGCATTTGTGTGTTATTCCTAATTGTTCCAACCACGGCTGAAAACTTGTTGACATGAATTCTGAACCTCTGTCAGTTTGCAGCTGACGTACCTATTGTTTGTACCTTCTTTCTATGAAGCTTACCCATTGCTTAAATTTCTGTAGCACCTCTATTTTACTTTTTAGTAAATAGCAGAAACCAAACCTGCCGTAGTAATCTACAATGACCAGTGCATACTTTGCTCCTTCCAAACTGGCTTTCATTGGCCCTACCAAATCTGCATGTATCAATTCTAGAGTTCTTGTTGTCTGCCTTGTGCTATTTTTGCTGACTGGGAATGTCTTGGACTTTGATGATTTGCATACTGCACAGTCCAAATATGCCTTACATCCCTTTACATGCAATTCTTCTGCATATTGTTCCATTTTTTGAACAACTTTAAAGCTGGCATGGCCAAGCTTTCTGTGCAAAAGATGAACACATGAAACATATTGTGCCACACTGCCAAATGTTTGTGCACAATTAATATTTTGTCCTTGCCACAAATAAAGGTTGCTTTATGCCTTTTGCAAATATTTTGCCATTGTGCTTTATGAGACACTTCCCATTTACAAATGTGGTCTCAAACCCTTGCTTGTTGTGACTCGGAGGTTTGAGCCTGCTCTGTTAGAAGACACAGACTTGAGCAATGAGGAAGAGGAGGATTTGGCTTTGAGGTTTGTGTTGTATTGGTCGATCGGTCACAAAGAGATGCGAGGCAGTGACTAGTTTAAAGCTCTTTTATTTCAAGTTTAATCTGCCGCTGGCTGGGTGTGCGGCAGCTTATATTGAACTGGTGCCGGGCGCCGCGGCCAATGACAGCTGTTCGAATCACCCGTGATCGGCTCGGCCAATCACGGTTGCTTCATAATGGCCTATCAGTGCCGCGTACTCGACCAATCCGGTTGCTGTGCATTTAGCCAATCAGGAGTGCAGGTTTATACAGAACACCCCTCCCCTCTTGGTTCAGTCCTACGTGACATAGTCCCGTAAGTAGGCGGGGCTCTGTACTTGCCTATTGGACCTGCGCAAGTTAGTTGTCTCTTGGCCGCCGGCCGGTTCGGTCGGGGTCTGTGTCGCTCTCTGCCTCGTCGATGGAACCGCCTGGAAGGGTGAGTTGGGCCATTCGCTGCAGCTCCCTCCTGGTCTACCCGGGCTGGTTGAGCTGCTGGCTTCGCTGCTCCCGCTTGGGCTTCCCGGGCTGGTCGAGCTGGCTTGGCTGCTTCTTCCAGGCGAGGCTTCGAGCGGGTCGTTTCCTGGTGCTTTGGTTGGTGAGTATTCCTGGTTTCTTTTTTGATGGGGTCGTCTGTTTTGTTTTTGGGGGTTTTCCCTCCCCTCTTGGTTGGTGCTTGGGTGTTCCTCTTCCGCTCCTGGTTCTGTATTTCTGTTTGCTTGCGTGTCGGTTGTATTTCCCGCGGTGGTTCTCGATCTTAGCTGATCGATATGTCGTTTCCATGCTCGCCCATCGTTCGTTAGTAACTGGTATGAGCGGGGACCCGTTACCTGGGTTATCATTGCCGATATCCAGAGTGGGTCCCCTGTGAAGTTCTTCGCGTATACCGCATCTCCTGGTGTGAACGTCCGGTGCTTGCTGGAGGAGTCGGAGGGTTTTTCTGGGTTGTATGTGGGGTGCAGCTGGTCGAGTGGTGATCGTAGCTTTCTCCCCATAAGCAGCTCTGCCGGGCTCTTGTTTGTTTTTGTGTTCGGGGTTATGTGTTGTATGAATAGCATCCTGTTGATTTTGTCCTGTATTTCCCCAGTTTCGATTTTTTGAATTGTCTTTTTCGTAAATTGGACCATTTTTTCTGCCCTCCCATTTGTCGCCGGGTGAGCCGGTGCTGTCAGCGCGTGCCGTATCCCCCATTCCGCCAGGAATCTTTTGAAGGGTAGCGTGGTGAACTGGGGCCCGTTGTCAGATACAATTACATCTGGGAGGCCGTGGGTTGAGAATAGCTTGTTGAGTTCCTTGATGATGGCTTCTGTGGTGGTTGTTCTCATGTTGCTTACCTCCAGCCAGTTGGAGTAAGCGTCTACAGTCACCAGGAACGTGTGTCCTTTGGTGGGTCCAGCGAAATCTATATGAATCCTGGACCACGGCCCTCTGGGGGTTTCCCATTCTAGGATTGAGGCGGCGGGAGGGCTCGGCCTGGATTCTTGGCATTGTTTGCACGATGCCACCCAGGCTTCGATTTCCTTATCCATCCCTGGCCACCAGGCGTGACTTCTGGCCAGGGCTTTTGTTCTGACAATGCCAGGGTGCCCTTCGTGCAGCATGTCCAAGACTCTTTTCTGTAGTTTTTCTGGGATTATGACCCTGTCTCCCCACAGTAGGCAGCCCTTTTGTGTAAAGAGTTCTGTTTGGCGGCTCCGGAAGGTTCTGAATTGTTCATCCTCATCCTTTTCTGGCCACCCTTTCTCCACCCAATTTAAAACCCGCGCCAGACGTTTTTCTTTATTGGTTTCCTGGGCAATGTCTGACGTGGTTAGGGGGAGGTTGGGTAAGGTTTCTATACTCAGGGTGGACATGGCGGGTGCTGGATCAGTGTCCAAGTCGGGGAATGGAGTGTGGCTCAAAGCATCTGCGTGCGAGATTGACTTACCGGGGCGATGGTCTAGCTGGTAATTGTAGGCGGCGAGGAATTCGGACCACCTTGTCATCCTCGGGGATAGGATGTTCGGGGTAGCCCTGTCCCCTGCCAGGATCCCGAGCAGAGGTTTGTAGTCCATGATGATGGAGAAAGTCCTGCTGTGGAACTTCTTTACGGCCGCGACAATTGCCAGGGCCTCCTTGTCCAGCTGGCTGTAATTCCTTTCCGGTTTTGAGAGAGTTCTTCAAAAGAATGTGATGGGTGCTTCTTTTCCATCAGCGAGGGTGTGGCTGAGGATGGCCCCAACGCCGAAAGGTGATGCATCGCATGTTACTGTTAGGGGTAGTGTCTCGCTGTATTGGATGAGAACAGCGTCCGATGTGAGTAGGTCTTTTGTTCGGTTGAATGCGTTTTCCTTCCCCAGCTCCAGGTGGCTGTCTTGTCGAGCAGCCTATGCAATGGTTCCACCGTGGTTGCCTTTTGGGGCAGGAAAACATTATAGAAGTTAATCAACCCCAGAAACGCCTGCAATTCGGTTTTATTTCTTGGTCTAGGGGCTTCCTTGATGGCTCTGATTTTTTTTTCTGTTGGGTGGATCCCGTGCTGGTCTAGGAGGTACCCTAGGAACTTGACTCTTTCTGTGCGCAGCTGGCATTTCTCTTTCTTGACTTTTAGCCCTGCGTCTTTGAACCTTTGAAGCACCTCCCTCAGGCGGCTTTCCAGTTGTTTTTGGTCGGCCGCTGACACCAACATGTCATCAAAATAGGGCACTACCCCTTTGATGCCTTGGAGTAGCCTCTCCATTAAACTTTGGAAGACCCCCGGGGCTACACTGACTCCGAACTGGAGCCTCTTGCAGCAGAATGCCCCGCGGTGGGTGACTATGGTTTGCACCTCTGTGGTTTCCTCATTGACCAGCAGTTGCTGATAAGCTTGTGCCAGGTCGAGTTTGGCGAAAATCTTTCCTCCCCCCAGTGAGTGCAGAAGGTAAGTGCTTTGTTGCAGCGCGCGGTTGAGGGTGGCCTTATAGTCACCACAAATTCTCACTGACCCATCTGGCTTTACTGGGGTGACTATAGGGGTCTCCCACCTGGCATGGTCCGTTGGCTCGAGTACTCCTTGTTCGATGAGCTTATTTAGTTGCTTGTCGATCTTGGGCCTGAGTGCAAAGGGTACTCGCCGGGGTTTGAGGCGGATTGGGGTAATGCTAGGGTCTAGGTTGAAGGTTATCAGGGCCCCTCGGTACTTGCCTAGGCTGCCGTCGAAGACCTCTTGGAAGTCCCTTGCGAGCTGCTCCTCCCAGTCCGTCTCGGCAACGTGGTTGGTGCCCGGCACCTCTATTCCCAGTGGCGCGAACCATTGTAGTCCCAAGAGGCTAGGGCGGTCCTTCTCCATGATGGTTAAGGGGAGTATCTCAGTGTTCGATTACTACCATGGGGATGCGGTTTCCCTGGTAGTCCTTGAGGATTAGTTTCTGGCTCTCCAGTTTGCGCCGATGTATGGTTGGCACCAAACGCTTGATTTCCTGCCATGCGACCATGGAGAGGTAGGATCCGGAATCCACCTCCATTTTGCATGGGCGGTTTTCAATGCCCACCTCCACCTGGAACTTCCGGTCATCCCAGTTGGAGGAATGGCCGATAACAACCGTCTGGTGGGTTTATTCTCGTTGTTGGGCCTTGTTGAAACACCTGTTTCTTCCTTCCCGGTTCCATCGGCTCTCGGTGTTTCGGTCTCGGTTCCTCAGGGGGGTGCTGTCTCGTCTTCGCGGGCTGCTGTCTCGGCGCCGGGGGCTGTGGTTCCGTTTAAAATAGCACACTTTGGCGATGTGGCCCCGTTTGTTGCAGTGCTGGCATATAACGTCAAGGAACCGGCATTCTGACCGTGGGTGATCGCTGCCGCACCCGGCGCATTGGAACCTCGACTTACGGCTTTGCCGCTCGCATCAGTCTCATTCCGTCTGGAGTCGGTGGATGTCTTCCTCGTTGTCCTCGGAGTCGGTGGGGGAGTCGAGGCCGCCATGGTGTGTGGAGGTGGTTGCTTGGCAGCTGGTCTCGGTCTGCCTCTTGGGGGTCGGGATCATCTCGGTTGTTGTGGGGCGATCCGTGGTGCTCATTTGCCACATGCGGGCCGCTGATTTCCTGGTTGCCTCCGCTGCTGTTGCCTCGGCAAGGGCGTTGGTGAGGGATATGTCGCCCCTCGCCATGAGCCGGCTTTGCAGGACGGGGTCTTTGAGGTCGAGGACGACATGGTCCCACAGTGCTTCGTCGAGATTAGTGAATCCACACAGGCCCCCGAGGTCTCATAGATCAGCCATGAAGTCGCTGATGCTCTTGCCCTCCTTCTGATCCCACCGGTAGAATTCGTGCCGGCAGATGAGAGTGGGCACAGCAGGCGCGTAGTGGCTTCGCAGTAAAGGCTCGAGATCGGCCCAGTCCATCGCCTTTACATCGAGGGGTTTGGCGAGGGCCTTCGCCATCTTGAACACTGCGGGCCCGCAGTGGGTCAGGAATACGGCCCTTTTCTTCTACCCATTTGCGTCTTTCAAGTTGCTGCTTTCTAAGAACATGAGGAATCTATCGATGTAGGATTCCCAGTCCTCGGCAGCTTGGTTGAAGGGTGCGGTTGGCGCGGTGCTGCTGGCCAAGTTGCCGGTTGCTGTTCCGCGTGCCACATGCAATGTGGGTCTTGCTTCAGTATCCCACCTTCATTGCCAGTGTTGTATTGGTCAATCGGTCACAAAGAGACGCGAGGCAGTGACTAGTTTAAAGCTCTTTTATTTCAAGTTGAATCTGCCACCGGCTGGGTGTGCGGCGGCTTATATTGAACTGGTGCCGGGCACCGCGGCCAATGACAGCTCTTCGAATCACCCGCAATCGGCTCGGCCAATTGCGGTTGCTTCGTAACGGCCAATCAGTGCCGCACACTCGACCAATCCGGTTGCTGTGCATTTAGCCAACCAGGAGTGCAGGTTTACGAGTATGCAAATGTTTATACAGAAGTTTGAGCCTGCTTTGCTGGAGGACACAGACTTGAGCCATGAGGAAGAGGAGGATTTGGCTCTGAGGTTTGAGCCTGCTTTGCTGGAGGATTTGGAATTGCCTTCCTCCCCAGGACCTTCCTCCCTGGTTGTGCCTCAGGTGTCGGAAGATAATCAGGAGAGCATAGCAGAGCCTCTGGCTGAGGATCAAACTGAGGAATGTTGGTTTGATGCGAGGGAAAGACGCAGGCATAGGCATGAGATGCAACACAGAAGGAAAGAACAAATCAGGGACTGAGATGAGAGACTGACACGCCCTTCAGGGAATAAAAGTGGGCATGTTAGCTCTGGATTCTCATTCGGGACAACTTGTTAATTTGGGATAGAAGCTTTGACAAATTCTGTGCGTGGCGTTTGCCTGTGGTTTATGTTCTTGCTTTATTATCGGACTTGGCAGGCAGCTTGTGGGAGACTGCCAAGGACTTCTCCAGCCAAAGAAATTTAACCCTGTCATTACTGGTCTTGTCTGCTTGTTTATATTCCTTTGGAAACTTGGACTCTCACCTCGTGGGCACAGGTGAGACATAACACTTGCTTGTGTAAACGAGAGACATCCAGCAAATTATGCTCCATTTCAGGCAGACCCAAAACATAATTGAACCTTATTTCCAGAATTTGTACTTCCAATGACTTTAGCCTTTTTGCCCCATTTGCCAAGGCTACTGTATCTCCAACAATTTAGAATTATTAACAAAAACAATTTAGAATTATTAACAAAAACAATTTAGAATTATTAACAATTGTTTGACTAGCCCCCCTGTCAATTAGCCATTGATCTCTCCTGAAATAGCTGACTTTTGCAACAACAGCCTGTCCATCCACTAATTGCCTTCCTTGCAAAATGCTTCTTCTGCCTTGCAAATAATTTCTTCCTTGCAAAAACTTTTTCCTTTGCAAACAATCTTTCTTTAAGTGAGTTGTTTCACCACAAATGAAGCACCGCCTCTGTTACTGTGTTGTTATCTGATATCCCCTGTTGCTCTTCTCTTCTCTGCAGACAACCAGTCTGTGGAATCTTCCATTCTGCTCCTTGGGCCCCCTCCTCAGGGATTTCGTGGCTTTTTCTATAATGGCATATCTGCTCTTCAGCTGTCAGACACGGTTTAAATGGCTCAAAATGCAATTCCTGCTCTGGTTTGCACTCAAACACTGCGGAAACAATATCCCATGAGTCATCCAGATTGTTTAAAACTAGCAGTACTTTCTGAGATTCAGGAATCTTCATTTTACGCTGTTCTAACAAACAATGTTTCCATATTCACTAAATGCTGCTCAACAGATTCTCCCGGTTGCAAACTGGCTCTGTATAACTTTTTTTGATAATTGCACTATATTGCATGTTGACACAATCACATGTACAGTCCTTAACTTTTGCCAGACCTCATTTGTAGTCTTTAAATCAGCTACATTGATAAACTGATCGTCTTCTAAATTTAAGATGATATAAGCCATTGCTTGATCATGCTGCCTCTGATCTGCAACAGTTAAGGCAGGGGTGGGCAAACTAAGGCCCGCGGGCCATATCCAGCCCATTGGTCTTTTTAATCCGGCCCACCTCTGAAAAAAAAAAATTCCCCTCTGAAAAAAAATCGGGGCCGGCCAAAAGAGACCCCGCGCCGCGTGCCAAAAAATCACACACACAACACCAATGCTACACACCCTCCCTTTCCAGCTGGTCAGGTGTGGATCAGCTCCGGAGCTGGGCAGCCACTTTCCTGGTGGCGGGGCCGAGGCCGCCGCCTGGGGAACGCCCACTGCTTTCCCTCCCCAGGGCTGGGCGTGGCGTGTTGCCCTGCGCCGCATGGCCCCCACCTGGCAGCGCGCTTCTTGGCTGGTCTCCTCTTCCTCAGCCATACAGAACAAACCACCAGAGAAGGAGACGACCCCCTAGCTGGTTGGGGTAAGCTTTCTGTGCCAAAAGAGGCAGCTACTAATCTCCAGCTTTGCTCCACTTCTCCAATGGTCCGGCACCACCCTGTTCTTCTTGTGCTGCGAAAGAGCCGGCTAATGATCTCTGGCTCCGCTCTGCTTCTCCAACATCCAGCACCGCCCTGTTCTGTGTCAGGCCCAGCAAGTCCGAGAAGCCAGCGCACAGAACAGGGTGGCACTGAATGTTGGAGAAGCAGAGCGGAGCTGAAGATCATTAGCCACCTCTTTCATAGCACAAGAAGCCTCCCCCAACTGCTCTCCTCCTTCTCTGCCTGTTTGTTCTGTATGGCCAAGGAGGAGGAGACCAGCTGGCTGGTTGGGGAAAGCTTCCTGCCCCGAAGGAGGCAGCTACTAATCTCCGGCTTTGCTCTGCTTCTCCAATGGTCCGGCACCACCCTGTTCTATGCGCCAGCTTCTCGGACTTGCTGGGCCTGACACATAGAACAGAGCATGCTGCAGGCATCTCGCGACAAGCCCCAGGACATGTGGTCACCTGCTGGCTAGCCAGGCTGGAAGAGGCACGTTTTCCAGGAGAAGGAAGAAAGCATGCTCCAGGAGGGCGGGTGCCGGGCAGGTGGGCAAATGTTCCGGGACCACTTATTGGTCGACTTTAAGAGTGCCCCCATGGAAGAAGCCGAGCAAACGTAGCGGCGGCAGGGGTGACGGGGCATGTGTTCCCTCCACAAGGAGTATGAAGGGAGGCAGACACCACACCTCTCAGGAAAAAAGTAGGTGCCAAAGCCCTGGCTGTCACCTGGGAGGGGACCGTGGAGGGACCCATCACATGCCCTTGTTGCCTCCCTTCATGCTCCTTGTGCATGCTGGGAGCACCTAACTGGAGCAAAAGAGAGCAAAGTTGATTGCTATGAAATGAGCACCTTGGCTTCCCCTCTTGCTCCTCACAGTTGCCCTGAGCTGGTGTGGTTCTTTACTTGGGCAGCCAGACGCCTGCAGCAGCAACAGGCAGTTCCGCCCGGGCTCTGCTCAGGTGTCCAGCTGGGGCTGTCAGGAGTTGCTACCACCGGCGCAGCTTCGCATGGCTCCAGTCCCGTGTTGCCTTGAGAAGGGAAAGGCAAAACCAGGAGCCGCTGAGCCTGAGCCTGAGCCTCCGGTGCCGCTGCTGCCGTTGCAAAGCGCTGCCACAGCTCTTCCTTTTTGCCTTTCCCTTCCCAAGGCAATGAGGGACTGGAGCCACGTGGAGCCGCGCCAGCGGTAGCAACTCCTGACTCAGGGGGCCTCCGAGGGGAGGGGAAGGAGGAGAAGAAGGGGGGAAAGGGTGGGGTGGGCGATTCCCAAAAAAATCGGAATTCCGATTTTAATCGGAAGAATATCATGTCTGCGCATTAGGCGCAGTGACTTGATTTTGCGGAGCCCAAGCCATTTCCAATTATCGCTCTTCTTCTACTGGTCAGATCAGAACCCATCTGCAGCAATGTCAAAGAAAATAAAAGTCGACAGTGAGTGCCGGGTGTTTAATAAAGAATGGACGGCTAAATACTTTTTTACTGAAGTCCGGTCAAAGGCTGTATGTCTTATTTGCCAAGAAACTATTGCTGTTTTCAAAGAATACAACATCAGCCGTCACTTTTCCACCAAGCATGCTAATTATGCCAGCAACCTTTCAATGCAAGAACGTACAGCTACCGCTCATAGGTTGGTAGCTAGCTTGCAGGCTCAGCAAAACACCTTTATCCGAGCAACTTCCATCCAAGAAGCAAGCACGAAGACAAGTTATTTACTGGCATTCAAACTAGCAAAAGCCAGCAAGCCTTTCTCCGAAGGGGAATTTCTTAAAGAGTACATGGTAGAGATAGCAAGTATTTTATGTCCCGAGAGCAAGAACAAATTTGAAAAAATTAGCTTATCACACAGGTCAGTGACTCGCCGTGTTGAAGTAATTGACGAACACTTAACTAGCAAGCTAAACAAAAGAGCGGAGTCATTTACATTATATTCTTTGGCACTGGACAAAAGCAATGACATAAAGGACACCGCTCAGCTTTTAATTTTTATCAGAGGGATTAATGAAAATTTCGAGATAACGGAGGAGTTTTTGGCTATGGAATACCTGAAAGAAAAAACACATGTCAGCGGTCATACAGGGGCACAAGTTACCTTGGAGTATGCTTGCCAATGTTACCACAGATGGATCACCAAATCTGACAGGAAAAAACGTCGGGATGCTCAAAAGAATCCAGGGCAGGGTGAAAGAGGACAACCCTGAGCAGGAGGTAATTTTCCTACACTGCATAATTCACCAGGAAGCACTGTGTAAATCCGTGTTGCAGCTTGACCACATAGTGAAGCTAGTTGTGAAACTCATTAACTTTATTCGAGCGAGGGGACTTCATCATCGTCAGTGTATTCATTTTCTTGAAGAAACTGATGCTGATCACAGGGACTTGCTTTACCATTCTAATGTCCGCTGGTTAAGTTTGGGAAAAGTATGTCAACATGTGTGGGAGCTCAAACAGGAGATTATTTCATTTTTGGAGCTACTTGAGAACACTGACAATTTTCCTGAGCTGAATGACACAGATTGGCTTTGTGATTTAGCTTTTACTGTGGACATACTGACACACATGAACGAGCTGAATGTGAAGCTACAAGGGAAAAACCAGTTTGTGCATGAAATGCAAGCAAACGTCAGAGCCTTCAAAACCAGGCTAGTTTTATTTTCGAAGCAAATGTCAGGCAAGTCATTTGCTCATTTCCCCACACTGGCTACATTAAAAGAGGCCCCGCAACATGTGAAAAAATATAGGAAATCACTGGATGACCTGCATGAAGAATTCTGCTGTCGGTTTTGTGATTTTGGAAAAATTGACTGGGCACTTCAGCTGGTGTCATGTCCCTTCTCACAAGACCCGGAAACGGTGCCACAGGAGTTGCAGTTGGAACTGATTGATCTCCAATGTGACATGGTGAAGTTCAACGCCCTGAAACTGGATGAGTTTTATGCTTCATTAAGTGAAGCCAAATTTACAAACATCCAGAGGATAGCACAGAGGATGCTGGTGTTGTTTGGTTCTACATATGTGTGTGAACAGACTTTTAGTGTGATGAACACCAACAAAGCACCCCACAGATCCCAGATGAGTGATGAACACCTCAGATCTGTTCTGAGAATTGCCACAACAGAATTACCACCAGACTTCGATGCACTGGCAAAAATGAGTGATCAACAACACTGTTCTCATTAAAAGGTATGTTAATACTTTAATGGTTTTTTCTGTTTATGTTTGATATGTACTGTTAACAAATGCAGTTTTTTATATGTATCGTATCTTGTGCTGACCCGGCCCATCTGTCAAATTTTAAAAGTCAATGTGGCCCCCGAGCCAAAAAGTTTGCCCACCCCTGAGTTAAGGGCACTTGGGGTAAGCTTTCCACAATATTCCACAGTTCCTTAGCTTTCAGAAAACATTCCATCTTTGCAGCCCAAATAATATAATTCTTCTGACTCAATCTAAGGCAGAGAGATCTCCTTAATTTTGTCAGCCATCCTGCAAAATTTTTCTCTCTGTCTTTTAAACACAGACAGTCTCTCAGCTTAATTACAATTCAGTCTTTAACTGGGTGCTCTGGTTCTGGGTCCATAACCTGTTTTTGTTTGCAGCAGAAATCCAAATCCAGAAAACAAACAGATGACTGATTCAGTAGGATCATAAATTTCTTTATAAACATAATAGCATGAAGTAAAGTTTACAATAGCATTAGTAGATTCTTTCAACGTAACACAAACAAAAACATAAGCAGCAGCTCAGAGGGCTCAGAACAGATATCAGTTTCAGCAAGCAAGCAAACAAAACTAGTTTCTCTTTCACTTTAGAGCTGAGCACAGAACAGAAATAAACCATGCCCAGATTCTCTCTTTAAGTTTCAGCCCCCAATTCAGCTCTCATTGTCTGACCTTGTTACTAAGCTCTATTCACGAATATATCCTGACAAGTTAGATATTTTTGCTTCTAACAGAACTTCATTATAAACTCCAACATCACTGGAACTAATATATCTTGCAACTTTTTATAAAATTCTGCTGGTAACCTATCAGTCCCTGGTATTTTATTGCACTTTTGTCTCTTAATCACTTCTGTCAATTCCATCTTAGTTATTCTTTCATTCAACATGACTTTACTCTTTCAGGTACTTTAGGGAGTTCAGATTGTTCCAAATATTGTATTTTATTTTCTAAAATGTTCTCCTGATCATATAATTTCCCATAATACTCTTTTATTATTATTTTTATCCTCATTCTGATAATAAAGAATTCATTTCTCATGTATTAATTGATGTATCATTTCCCCCGTCTCCTTTTACAGTTTATATGTCAATCATCTTCCTGGTTTGTTTGCATTTTACATTTAAACTTTTATGTGCTGGTTCATCTTTTTCCAGTAAATTCATATTGTGTTTTATTAAATCCATTTGATTTTTTAATTTCTTTTTTTGTGATTCTTTTCTGTAAATCCATTTCTACTCTTTTGTGTTCTTCCTCTAGCATTTTCTTATTTTGTTTCTTATTATTATTTTTCTTCCCTATGTAAGTAATAGCTAATCCCCGGATATACGCTTTAACAGTATCCCATACATTTTGCAGTGAAGTCTCTCCTTTCCTGTTCTCTTTGAAGAAAAAGTCCAATTTGTTTTTCCATATTTTGTATAAATTCTTTATCTTGTAATATGATTTGATTCAATGTCCATCTCAGATTTCTTTTTTTTCCTTTGCATATAACTTTCATTGGATTGTGATCTGCCCATACATTAGGTTCTATTTCTATCTCTGTAACACATTTTCAATTCTGAGGACATCCATGCCATATCTATTCTAGACCAGGATTTATGCCTATTTGAATAGAATGAATACTGATTTTGGGAGGGGTGTGCTTCTCTCCATACATCTTGAATTCCTATTTCTTCTGTCATTTTTCTAACTTTTTAACCTGTTTTACTGCTCTTGTAGTCAAGTTCTCTTTCTACAATTGCATTGAAGTCTCCTACCACACAAATATTTTCATAATCCCATTCTATAATTTTCTTACATAAAACTCATCTTGTTCATTATCAGGTGCATATTAAAATATCTGTTTTTGCTTCATTGTTACCTCCACCATCAATATTCTCCCATCTTTATCTGCAAAAAATTGTCTAGTCTTTATTGTATCTTTAATATATAGAACCACCACCCCTTTTCTTTTCTGCACTAATGAAAAATATAGTTTTCCAATTTGGGGGTATTCTATAAATTTTCAAATAAATTAGAAAAATTGAAATTAGATTTAATCTCTCCAAGAGGTATTTATTAAAAATCCTTTTCCTTTTCATAGATGAGTTCAATCCATTGATAATAGTCTTGTTTTCTCTTCCATTGTTTACTTATAGATAGGCTTTGTTTTTCTAGTTGTCTTATTTCTCTCTGTTCTTTCTGTCGTCCTCCTTCTCTTTCCCTTCTCTCTTTTTGCTCTGCTTCAGTTTCTTCTTCTTTTTTCCATATTTTTTTTTTTAAGACAAACATAGACAGGCAAAACATAAAAACATCAAGCCATCTTCCAAATATATACAAACAGTGTGTTGGTTGGTTTACAAATTGTTTTGTGCTTCCATTTTGTAGTCTTCAATTACAATTACATTGTATATATTCTCATATTTTCAATCAAATATTAAGTACATTAATATCATTGTTAATCAATCATTTGAGTATACTTTTACTCATTCATGTTTTATGAAATAATCCATATTTTACTTAATTTGTTTTATGAAGTTCGTATTAACATCTCAAATCTATGCTACAATCATTTTGTAGATATAATAAGAAAAGAATACATCCTTATATATTTATTATTTTCTAAGTATCTACATATTTCATTACCATGTTTTATTGTCTAACCATTGATAGAATAGATCCCAAATTTTATAAAATTGTTTATCATCTTGTTCTCTGATTTCAAATGTCAATCTACTCATTTCAGCACATTCCAATATTTTCTTAATGATTTCCTCCTGTAATGGTATTTTCTCATTTTTCCAGTTTTTGGCAAATACAATCCTAGCCGCTGTTAATACATTTACAATCAGGTATTTCAATTCTTTACTATATATTTCAGGCAAAACTCCCAATAAAAATATCTCTGGTTTCAAGTCTATATGCTTTTTTGTCATTTTTTCCAACCACATGTGGATTTTAGTCCAATATTTTTTGGCATCTGCACACGTCCACCACATATGGTAATATGAGCCTGGTATCTGATGACATTTCCAACATTTTTCAGATTTGTTCTTGAACATTCTTACTATTCATGTCGTGGGAAAATGCCACCTGTAAAACTTATTATACAAATTTTCTTTATATGCTATTGACATTGTCATCTTATAAGTTTGAGACCACCATTTTTGCCATTTCTCTAGATCAATCCCATATCCAAAATTCTTCCCCCAAGCAATCATAGTTTCTTTAACTTGTTCTTCTTCTAGTTTAATTTCTAATAAATATCCATATAATTTTTTAATCACCTTTTCATCAATACCTGTCAAAATCTTATCTAAATCAGTTTATCATACAAACCTTCTGTTTTAGAATCTTTGTCATACCTTGAATGTATTTGCGCATATGAAAACCAATTCATCTTTTTACCTTGTTCCTCTAATTTTTGCATAGATTTAAGTTCACCCTTTTCATTCAATATTTCCCCATATCTAACTGTTTGTTCCTTTTTATATATTATAGGATAAGAAAATGCTTCAATAGTCGATAGCCAGACTGGAATTTTCAAATAACATTGCCTTTTAGTCTTCTCCCAATTTAACCACAGAGACTCCTGTATATAATGTCTTCTAAAATACCCCTGTGTTTTAGTTCCTTTATACCATAGAAAAGCATGCCACCCCAACAGCAGATCATGACTTTCTAATGTCAACAATGTAGTATTTCTTAATGTTATCCATTCCTTAACCCACATCAAATTTGTAGCTTGGTAATACAACTCCCAATTAGGCAAACCAAATCCTCCTCTTATTCTGGCATCTTGCAAAAGTTTTAACTTTATTCTCTCTTTCTTACCTTGCCATATATATTTCAACACAATTTTATTTAAATCTTCAAAATAATCTTTTCCAAGCCTCACAGGAATTGTTTGGAACAATTATAACATTCTGGGTAATATATTCATCTTGATTGTTGATATTCTCCCTATTAATGACAGTTGTAAATTTTCCCATTTCACCAAATCTAGTGTTATCTGCTGCTTAAGTTTGATATAATTATTTTCTTTTAGCGTACTACATCTTGCCATCAAATGTATCCCCAAGTACTTGATTTTATTTGTGACCTGAATTTTCAGTACATCCGCCAGTTCTTCCTTTTGTCTTGATAGCATATTCTTTGTCAAGATCTTTGTTTTATCTTTATTTATTTTCAAACCAGCCACCTTTCCATATGTCTCTATCTTTTCTATCAATTTTGATGCTGTTTCTAGTGGGTCTTCTAAAATGAAAACCAGATCATCTGTGAATGCTTTCAGCTTGAATTCTTCCTTTTTATCCCTTTTATATCCTTTTCTTCTCTAATATTTCTGTTTAACACTTCCAAAGTTAACACAAACAACAAAGGTGATAGTGGGCACCCTTGTCTTGTTCCTTTTCTTATATCAATAGAGTCTGTCCATTCTCCCTCTATCATTACCTTTGCCGTTTGGTTATGATATATAGCTTCTATTGCTTGAATATTTTTTTTTACCAAAGCCCATCTGTTGCAGCTGTAATAACATGAATCGCCAATTCACATTATCAAATGCCTTCTGTGTATCTAAAAATATCAAAGCCATTTGTTTTTCAGGGTGTGCCTTGTACTATTCCAAAGTGTCCAAGATTACTCTCATATTGTCTTTAATTTGTCTCTTTGGCAGAAATCCATTTTGATCATGGTGGATAAAATTGTTTAAGTATTTTTTAAGTCTTTCTGCCAATATTGAAGCAAAAAATTTTATAATCTGCATTTAGTAAGGAAATAGGTCTATAGTTCTTGATTTGTAATGGATCGGCCTCCTCTTTTGGGACAAGTGTAATATAAGTTTCTGACCATGATTTGGGTATCTTCTTCTTTAACATAACTTCATTCATAACTTCTAGCAATGGAAGGTTCAACAGTTCTTGTAGTGTTTTATAAAATTCTGCCAGAAGTCCATCTGGGCCTGGTGCCTTTCCATTGTTTTGCTTCTTAAGTACTTCAGTTAACTCCATCATCGTTATATTGCTTTCTAACATTGTTTCAATCTCTGTAGATATCTGGGGTAGATTAGCATTCTGTAAGTACTGTTTAACTCTTTCCTCATCAATATTCTCTTGTGTGTATAGTTTCCCATAATAGTCTCGTATAATTTCCTTCTTCTCTTTACTACCATAGCAAACTTGGCTTTGATCATCTATTAATTGCAATATTTTCCTTGATTCTTTCTCCTTTCTCAATTTGTGTGCTAACCATCTACCTGGTTTATTTGCATCTTCAAAATAGTTCTGTTTCATTTAAGAATAAATCTGAAAAATGTTGGAAATGTCATCAGATACCTGGCTCATATTACCATATGTGGTGGACTTGTGAGGACGCTAGAAAATATTGGACTAAAATCCGCATGTGGCTGGAAAAAATGACAAACAAACATATAGACTTGAAACCTGAGTTCTTTTTATTGGGAATTCTACCAGATGTATACAGTAAAGATCTGAAATATTTGATTGTAAATGTATTAACTGCGGCTAGAATTGTATTTGCTAAAAACTGGAAAAATGAGAAAATTCCATCGCAGGAAGAAATTATTAAGAAAATATTGGAATGTGCTGAGATGAGTAGATTGACATTTGAAATTAGAGAGCAAGAAGATAAACAATTTTATAAAATTTGGGACCTTTTCTATCAATGGTTAGATGATGAAATATGACAATAGAATACCTAGAATTTTAGATAATAAGGAATATTCTTGTTTTTTCTTATTCTTTTGTTATTAGATACTATATCTATAAAGTGTTTTTTTTTAGGATAGAATTGGCATGATTATAATGATTTGTTATAGAATAAATTACTTAAATTATAGTTATCTCATAAAGTATGAATGAATAAAAGTATAGTCAAATGATTTTTTTTTAATAATGATATGAATATATATAAGTTAGGATTGAAAATAAGAGCTATTATGTAACATAATTGTAATTGAGACTACGAAATGGATGCACAAAACTGATGAACCAACCAACACACTGTTTGTACATAAGTATGGAAGAGAGCTGATGCTTTTATGTTTTGTCTGTTTTTGTTTGTTTGTTAAAAAAACCAATAAAACTGTTCTCAAAAAAAAAAAAGTTCTGTTTCACACCTCTGATTTTCTGTGCTAGTTCTTCTTTTTCCATTAGTCCCATTTTATGTTTAATTATATCCATTTTTAACTTAATGTCCTTTTTCTGTGGCATTTTCTGTAGCTCTTTTTCAAGTCCTTTATACTCATCCTCTAATGCCTTAGAGGCTAGCCTTTTCATGGTATTTCTTTTCCTTGTATAGTCTATTATCAAGCCTCTGGCATATGCCTTCATTGTATCCCATATGTTCTGCATTGATGTATCTTCTTTTTTGTTTTCTCTAAAGAAGAAAGCCAGTTCTTCCTCCATCCGCTGTGTGAAGTCTTTTTCCTTTAATATAGTATTATTTAATGTCCATCTAGATCTTCTTCTTTGTCCTTTCCATTTAATTGTCATTGGATTGTGATCTGCCCAAGTACTTGTTCCAATATTTATTTCTTGAATATTAGCTAACAATTCTGTTGACATCCATATCATATCTATTCTGGACCAAGATAAATGTCTGTTTGAATAGAAGTTGTATTGTTTAGTCTTAGCATTTCTTTCTCTCCATGTATCTTTTAAATTTATTTCATCTATCATTTTAAAAAAGGATTTAGGGAGGGTCTTTCTGTTTTGCTTTGTTCTTTTCTGTGCTGTATAGTCCAATTTATTATCTACAATTCCATTAAAGTCTCCCATCATAACTATATTAGCATAGTCCAGTTCAATTATTTTAATATGTAATTTTCTATAAAATTCTTATTGATTGTCATTCGGGGCAGAAATTGCAATCAGGAGTGTTTTCATATTATTGTCCATTATTTCCACCATTAGTAATCTTCCATCGTCATTGGTATAGATCAATTTCACTGGGATAATATCTTTAATGTATAAAACCACTCCTCTTTTCTTGCATTGTGTCAAAGAAATAAATATTTTTTGTAGTTTTGGCTGTATCAGCAATTGTTCATGTTGCTTTTTGATATGTACTCCTTGTAGGCAGTTTATATCAAATTTTAATTTCTCTAATTTACAGAAAGTTTTCCTTTTAACAGCTGAGTTAAGTCCATTTATGTTAATTGTAATCAATTTTTTCTCTTCCATGGTTATATTTCGCAGTTAGGTTTAGCAGCTCTCGTAGATCTTGGTTCACATTGTTCTTTGACTTCCACCTTTCCACCTACTGCACCTTCTTCCTTTTCAGTCGCTGTTTGGCAGTCCTCTTGGAATTCAATTAGTGACATTTCTTTTTCTGCCTCCTCCTCTTTCCCTCCCAAATATTCTGTATAAAATAATTCAGCTTTCTCAATTGAGTCAATTCTATGTCTCTGTTCTTGCCATGTGAACATTAAACCTTCTGGAATCAGCCATCTATAATTCACCTCTTTTTAAAGTAGAATTTTAGTCAGAAATCGGTATTCTCTTTTCATCTCTCTCACTCTTCTGGGTACTTGTTTCAAGACCACAATCTTATCTTTATATTTCAATGTTTTCTCTCTTGCCACTTGCAGTATTTGCATGTTAATGGCTTTCTTTGTAAATCTGATGTGAACTTCTCTTGGTAAGCTATTTCTCATTGCATATCTTGTGAAGACTCGATAAACCGCGTCTATTCCATCCATCATCTTCTCTTTAGTTATTTCCAGAGCTTCAGCCAAAATTTCTATCATTATCTCAGCTAGGTTTTGTCCCTTTTCTTCCTCTATGTTTTGGAATCTGAGATAAAATTCTGATCTGTCCATCTCCCATCTCAACATCCCACTTTTATCTTGTTCAACCACAGTTAATCTACTATCAATATCTCCAGTCTTCTTATCTCTTTGTTTATCTTCTTCAATTTTTTGGAATCTCTCATCATACTTCATCATCATTTGTTGAATGTTCTCCACTTTTTCATCAGTTTTTTCTGTTCTTTGTTCAATGTTCTCTGTTCTCTTTTCAATATTCTCTGTTCTTATTTGTATATTTTGAATTCCTTGCATAATCATCTGCAGTGTCATTTTTTCTTGTTCTTTTTCTTGCTGTAACATTGTCTGTATTGAGCGTTGTCCTCCAGATGGTGAAGAGGAAGAAGTAGAAGTTAAGGAACCAGGGGCTGTTAGTTTCCTCCTCATTTCAGACAATTCAAAATCTTCAGGGTCTTCTAGACCTTAATCCATTTGTTAAATAACCAATTGCAATTCCAAGTAAAAATAGTGGGAAAAAAGAAACCAAATAATAATAATAAGAAGAAGAAAAAAATTCTTCAGGTTCTTGTATACCTTAATCCAATTGCTTGGTTAGATAGCAGTAAAAACTCAAAAATGGGAGAAAAGACCATAAACACACAAAAAAAGAAAAAAATGTTAAATCCTGGAACAGGCGGAAAAATAAAAAAAATAAAAAACTAAAGAAGAGAAAAGAAAAGTTCTTCAGGTTCTTCAACACCTTAATCCAATTTAAAAGTCTCAGGTATAAAAGGATGCATAACAAAAAAATAAAGCCACAAAAAAAATGCCAATATGGAAGGTAAATAGAAAAAAAAATATAAGGGAGGGAGAGAGAAAAAAGAAAAGAGACTACTCCCTTAAAAAAAGAAAAGAAAAAGAAAGAAATCATTAATACTAAAGTTTTTCCTTTAAAATAAAATGCAAATGTAAAAATTAGACTTCAAAAACAAAAAGAAAGACAAAAACAAGTTCCAAAAGGCCAAAGATCCCAATAGCTATTACAAAAAGTAAGCTAGTAAGGAGGGGGTTTGTTAAAGTAAGAAATAGCCCAGCTTAAAAAAAGTAAAAAGAGCACACTGCACCTTGTTTGGTTATCCAAGGCTCTTGTTATAACTCTCTTCTCCAGAGTCTTATCACCTTTTTTTTCTATAAACTTCAACACCAGACTCCAGATATTGATAGAAACCCAGAAGAGCACCTGCAATAATACTCTCCCATGCTCTTTCCTCTATCTTATCAAACAGGCAATGTCCTTGAAAAGAAGTCTCAGTTCTTTCTCAGCTTTGTCTGGTCAAGAAAAAAAAGAGATAGAATATTTCCAAGCCTCTAGTTGGCAGTGTTACAAAGTTTCTTCTGCTTTCACTTTCCCCCTCCTTTTCCAAACAAGATATAATAAAATTAATTAAAAAGGGGAAAAGATATTTAAAAAGATGACTAGAAGGAAGTCTCTAGCCTAAAATAGTGTAGTCAAAAAGGAAAGAAAGAATAGGTGGAAGAAAAAAAAACCCAGTCCAGTTTCAAAATCTAAAATCATGTGTAAAAACTCCAGCAATGAGAAAAAAAATTACTTTGACTTCCTGTTTAAAATCGTCGCTTAATCACTTCTGTCAAAACTTTTACAGATTCTTTCTTTTCCTTACGGTGTCCTTTCAAATCTTAAAATAAAATAAAAAAATCTCACCAAACTGGCACACTTTCTCTTTCCATTCTCTTTCATTTTGGAGCTATCCCAACTTCAGCAGCTTTAATGGCTGCTTCTTTGCCACTGGCAAAAAGAGCTTCTCCTGGATCTACCAGGGACTTTGCAGTGTCCTGGGATTGACAGGATGCACTCTTTACATTCACCGTCTCTTAGATCTGTTTGGACCATCCAGGAGCAAAAATATCGGCAGCGATCTAGACCTCAAAGATCGCATGCCGTATTGTCGCGATGCCAGCTCTGCCCTCCTTTCAGTTTCTTCTTGTTGCATGCTTCCCTCTGCTATCACTTACTCTTGTTTTTTGCCATATATTTCTTTTATTCTCTCTTCTTCCTCATATGCTACAAAGTACTGATAATAGAATTGTTCTGCTTTATCTATTGGGTCTAATCTATGTCTTTTTCCCATACAGGTCACCAATATTCTGGTATTAGCCATGTGAAGTTTACATTGTGTTTTATTTGTTGTCTTGTGAGAAATTGAAACTGTTTCCTTGTATCTCTTACTCATCTGGGTATTTGTTTCAGAATTGCTATTTCTCTCCCTTTGCATTTCAATGGTACATCTCTTGGTCTTTGAAGTATTTCCACTCTTATTGCCTTCTTTGAAAATCTCACATGTACCTCTCTGGGAAGTTTGTTCCTTCTTGCATTGCTTGTATATATTCAAAATACAGAGAGAACTTCCTATTTACTCTTTTTCCAATGCAACTGCCAACAATTCTGCCATTTTTTTCAGAAAGATCTTCCCTTTTTCCTCCTCAATATTCTGAAATCTCAGGAAGTATTCAGCTCTATCCATCTTCAGCATAATTATAGATTGCTCAAGCTCCTTATCGACCTTGGTCAAGCTAAAATCCATGTCTTTTACTTTCTATTTTCTATCTGTCTTCTCTTCCATTTTCTGAATCCATTGTTCATTTTTAGTGATTATTTGCTGGATGTTGTTTATTTTATACTCCATATTTTGTTCCATCTTTTGCATCTTATCTGCCAAATCATCATTATTCTTAGTGATGGCTTCTTAATTAGAACATAGTTTTCCTCTCTGATTGAAAATTATTTAATTTTTCATTCTGCAACATAATATCAATTGGGCATTGACTCACTGGGCTCGATGAGGCTGCTGATGTTGCTGCTGATGGTGCAGATGATGTATTTTTCTCCCTGTTTTACTTAAGTTTGTATTGTTTGTCATTTTAATAATTTTAAATAATAGAATATTTCAAGTAACAATTATTTGACAAAGGCAACCAATCAATAATCAAACAATTGATAATAAATCAAACAGTACAATACTCCACAATGCCCAACTTAAAAAATGCACCTGAAGCTGTCCAACAATTTCCTTTCTTATTCCCAGTTTTTATTTTCAGAGCTCAAATCATTTCACTCTTTTAGGTTCAGAAAGCTAAAATATCCATAGTCCTAAGTTCTCTTCAAAAAGGTTGTTTTCTTTTTTAATATACTGTAATCCACAAAGGCCCCCCAAACCCCAAGATTGCATCAAACAAATTAAGAATCACCAAAAAGGAAAGTAGAAGAATAAAAGTCTTCACTTACTTTATAAACAACTTCTATTATTTTCCAGTTTCAGTTGCTCAGTTTATAAAATTCATATCCAGACAGAGAGCTTCAATGCTGAAAACTTACAGAGTTTCCATTCTCTCTGTAGTTTTCTCTGTAAACAGTTCCCAGGTGCAGGCAGTTTATCTATGTCTTGTAACAATGTTCTTTCAATAAACCACCTAAGGTCAATTGTTATTCTCCCTTTCTTTTCTTCACTTTCAGTATAATAGCTTTTTCCAGCCAGCAGGTGTCACTGTTGTGTTATTTCTCTTCTGCTCCTCTCCTTTAACTCCCTTTAACATAAGTCAATCTTTTCCTTTTCAGGGATTCCAGAGCCCAAGTCCGAAAAAAAGTTTTTGCTCAGTAAAAATCCAAGTAATAATATCTTTATATTAACCAGTCCAATTTTCGTCTTTTAACTCTTATTTCACTCAAATAGCTCAAATAGTTCAATTTCATATCCAGATCTACTTTGCATTTGTTTGCTGTTATTCTCAGGGGGTGGCTGATAAACAAATCCATCCCCTTCTTTTACAGTCCCACTGTCACTCAGGCCAGTTTTAAAAGGGGCAAATTCAACAGAAGTTGGAAAATTCTCACCCAGTTGCCACATTGTTCCTCCTCAATCATCACTCACTCTTCTTCAGTCAGACTGTCACAGCCTTAGTCAGGCACGCGATGGCTGTCTTTTTCTTCCTGCCAGATTGAGAGCTTTCCTCTGGATCAAACAAGATTAAAAAGATATATGTCAGATCCTTTCTTAATGTCCTCGCTTCTTCACCATCCCTCCAGCATGGCTTAGGTCCATCAGGACCTTCTGGCAGAAGGAATTCGGTGAACCTCCATAGAGCCCTATGGAAAGTATACCGTATTGCCATGAAGTCAGCTCCGCCTCCTCAAAATATCAACAATGGCAACTTCTTATAAAGAAAATTTATATAAAATGTTTTATAAATGGCATTTACCACTTGATAGGTTAGCTAAAATGTTTAAAAATATATCTAGCAAATGTTGGAAATGTAAAAAAAAACAGGTACATTTTATCATGTGTAGTGGACTTCTACTAAAGCAAAAAAAAATGAGCAAAAATAAATAGATGGCTAGAAAAGATAACAGGAAAACATGCAGTTTGTAAACCTGAACTGTTTTTATTAGGGATGATATGTGATAAGAAAAATATATATTTAGTATTACATGTCTTAACAGCAGTGAGAATTATCTTCACACGATATTGGAAAGATGAAGAAACACTGCAAGATGAAGAGAGGGTTAAGAAAATATTAGATTGTGCAGAAATGGATAGACTTACATTGAAAATCAAACAATAGAATATTATCAAACATGGAATTTATTTTACCAGTGGCTGGAAAAAAAGGGTTGGAGATAAGAATGGAATTTATTGTTAAGCAAATTAAATATCCAGACAACATGATGTTTATTAAGCACTAAGAAATGTAATTAATAGGAAATTATTAAAAATTATTTTTTAAAAAATACTAGAAATTAGAGTAGAATAAATAGTTCCAGGAACTGCTTGTCTCCAGAAGTTCTGGGTGCTCAATCACTGGAAGTTTTTAAGAAAAGACTGGACAGCCATTTCTCTGAAATGTTATAGGGTCTCCCCCAAGGTCCCTTCTAGTGTTATTCTGTCATTCTGACACCTTTCCCAGGCCCTCCATGTTGGCATCCTCAGTTTTCCTACCTGAGCAGGAGGTTGGACTAGAAGGTCTCCAAAGTCCCTTTCAACACTGTTATTCTGTTATTCCTGAACTAAATAACTAAGACCCTCATTGGGATCCTATCTCTTTTGCTCCCTCTGGACCAATGAGTTAAAGAGATACTTCTAGACAATGAGATTTTTATAAACCTGCAGTTGAAAGTTCTTCATGTCTCCTTACTTTGAAGACCCAATTTCATTTGGGATTTAATCCCAAACTGATTGCCCTTTTGGCATTTCTCTTGATTCTTCTCCAAAATGCACCCCAAGAAGCCATCTCTCTCTTCCCCTCCCACTCTCTCTCTCCCTCCCTCTCTCCCTCCCCTCCCCCCTCACACATACACATACTCATATATTTAATTTAAATTCCATTGGATTTTAGAATCATAGTCTAGAGGAATGTACCTTGGATGTCTTAAAATTCAATCTTCTGCTCAAGGCAGAAGACCTTATACATACTTGCAGGTTCACAGACATCCCAGCTTTGGCTGTAAAAACTGCAGGCAGCCTTCTTGGCTAAACAATTCCTCCTCCTGCCACTGCATGTGAGGCAGGAGACCTGAGAGAAAGCACCTGGTCTGGGCACGCAGCCCTCTAAAATGGAGCCCTTCACAGGAAGCAAAGCATGGCTTGACGAACTGATCTGTCCTGAAGGTGAACTCCAGAGCAGCGATGGTGGCAGAAAGCAAGCTCCATAGTGGCAGTGGCAGAAGGCAGAAGGCGAGCTGCAGAGCAGCAGCAGCAACAGAAGACAAGCTCCAGAGCAGTGGTGGTGGAAGGCGGCGGAAGGCGGTGGAAAGTGAGCTCCAGAGTGGTGGCGGCACTCCGTAAAGGTGGGAAGATGTCCTGGGGCTGCACCACAGCAGAGCAGCAGTCTCAGCCCCAACACGGCATCTCCCTCAAGGGCCCCCCGCCCAGCTGCTGGCCGGCCTGGCCCAGAAGCAGCACATTCTGCCATCACAGGCTAGATGAGGGACCCAAGACAAGAGGGAAAGGCAAGCAGGTAGCAGTCCCAAAGGCCCCATGGAAGCTGAGTATGTCAGGCCCAAAAGGTGAGAGAGTCTCACCATGTCCACCCAAGGTGGCTTTTCGGCCAAGTACAGCCTCCCTCTGTGTCAGCCTTACCTTCCAGAGCTTCCACTCGCCTCCACTAGCCTGAATGCCTTGCCTTTCGGATCCCAACAGGGTGAGCGCATGGCTGCCTGCAAAGATAAGGCTGATGGTCAGCAGTTCTTGGGGGAGATGCTGGGGCTGGGGCTGAGACTGCTGCAGTTCTGCAGTGCACACAAGCAGCCCTGGGACTTGTTTTATTGTAATGCCACTGCTGCCAGGCGCTGGTCCCATTGGAATCTGAACAGCAGGTCACTTGGGGCGGCGGAAGCATGTGAAAAGCCTTGAGGCCTTTGGGACAGATCAGGTCATCCAAGGCTTTGCTCCCCAGGAAGGGCTCCATCATGGAGGGCTGTGTGCCCAGACCAGCCACTTTGTCTCGGGCCTTGAGGCAGAGGGAGAGAAACCGATTAAGGCTGGGGGATGTGGTAGGAGGGAGAGGGAGAGAAATGGGTTGAGGCTGAGAGAAGTGGTAGGAGGCAGAGGCTGAGAGAAACAAGAGGCTTTGAAGATGAGCACCCTTTCCAGTCCCACTTCTCCTAGGGTGTGCCTGGCCATGCTTACCTCTGCCTAATTTATTGCTGGAGTGGGAAGGAGCAGGCCAAGGCAACTGGGTGAGTCTAGTCTAGGCAAGCATGGAGGAGCAGAGATCAGCAAAAGAAGGCAGTTGAGGCAGAGAGCTAGTCCACGGCTGCTGTGTCCATGGTAACCTGTGTTGGAAGGCACACAAGCTGACTGGGCCATGTGGGAGGCAGCTAGGCTGGGATTCAGGCCTTGCTTGCAGGCTCACCCAGGCAGATCAGGGCCATTCAGCTGGGCTTCAGGGAGAGTGCTGCATGGGATGCAGCCATGGCGGAAGGCAGGTGTTAAGTTTGAGCAATGAGAGGCTGAACCAGAGCATGAGTGCAACAATACTTTATTATAACAATAAAGGGCTGACTGTGCTTGCCACGCCTGGAACTGGCTCGCAGCAATCAGCAACTGGTTGGACCCCGCAGCCCGCTTTTATAGCTGGCTGCTGGGAGAATCAACCAATGGGTGAGAGGGAAAAGTCGCCCACGCAAAGGGACTGGACCTGAGTGAGAACTCCTAGAGTCCTCAGGACATAACACCCCTTCCCCCCAGATGCGAACATGCATAGTCCTTGAGGTAGACAGGGGGCTTGTGTTGGCGCCCGGAACGGCGCAGCTCGGGAACATTGTCTGTCCGTTCAGGATCAGTCTGTGACGGTAGAGCCGGCAAAGTGTCACCAACGCGCTCTCCGGCTCGGGCATCCCCGGGACTCGCAGGGTTGGTTACTGGGGACGAACTCCCGTGGACTGGATTGGGCTGGTCAACCCTCTGGGCGCTGTTGTCCAAGTTCGGGCTGTCCAGAACGACTGTAGGTGCGAACTGGTCATTGGGCACGATGTGGCTGTGAGGCGGATGAGGCGGTTCCCCTTCGTCTGGTGCCTCTGGATCCCTGCTGGCAAGGGTGCTGAGGCGCCTCCACAGTTGGTCTATGTGCCTCCTCCAGACGCGGCCATCCTCCAGCCTGACCCTATACGACCTCGGCCCGGTGATGGCTATGGCCTCGCCAGGAATCCATAGTGGGTCCCCAGCGAAGTTCCTTGCGAATACTGGCTCCTATAACATAAAATGTCTAACCCCCGATGTGGAAGCGAGGGGAGAGTCAGGGCAGTATTGTGGGTGAAGTCTGTCCAATACAGTCCTCAGGCGCCGGCCCATCAGGAGCTCCGCTGGGGACTTATTGGTGACTGAACAGGGGGTTGAGTGCTGGCTCATCAGGAACCGCGAGAGTTTGTGGTGCCAGTCATCCCTGCTGAACCTGGCGAGGGCTTCTTTAGTGGTCCTGACGGCTCTTTCAGCCAACCCATTACTGGCAGGATGAAATGGGGCTGTGAAAATGTGGCGGATACCCAGGTTGGCAGCGA
The DNA here is from genome assembly GCF_900518735.1 of Pseudonaja textilis. The sequence goes on from NW_020769326.1 coordinate 2,311,772, forward strand.
AATGGCTGAACTCGATCGATGCGAACTGTGGGCCATTGTCGGAGACAATGGAGTCGGGTAGTCCGTGCGTTACGAACAGGCGCATTAACACGTTGGTGATTGCTAGTGTGGTGGTCGTGGATAGCTGTGCTACGTCAATCCATTTGGAATAGGCGTCCACGACCACTAGGAACATCTTCCCATGCAAGGGGCCGGCCAGATCGATATGGATTCTAGACCAAGGGGCGCTGGCGCTCTCCCATCTGGTAGGGGTGGCAATGGGGGGAGCAGGACGGGATTCCTGGCAGATGTTGCAGGAACTTACCCAATTGACAATGTCCTCGTCGAGACCCGGCCACCACACGTAGCTGCGTGCTAATGCCTTCATTCTCACGATGCCAGGGTGTCCCTCGTGCAACGCCTCCAGGACTCGGGTACGCAGCAAGGTCGGAATGACCACTCGAGTGCCCCATAGTAGACAACCCTGCAAACTGGACAGCTCCTGCATGCGAGTCTTAAAGGGTGTGAATTTGTTTTCAACGTTGCCACCCGGCCACCCCCTCCTCACCCAGTCGAGCACCTGGGCGAGCATTTGGTCTGCCTTGGTTTTAGCAGCGATGTCAAGGGCGGTGATGGGCAGGTCCAACTGGGTGATCTCGAAAATGGCGTTGACAGGAGCGGGGTCTTCAGCTGGAGTGGGTAAGGGGCAGCGACTGAGAGCGTCGGCGTGGGACAGTGTTTTGCCCGGGCGGTGTATAAGTTTGTAGGAGTAGGCCGCTAGGAAGAGTGTCCACCTTGTCATCCTAGGGGAAAGGACCTGAGGGGTCTGTTTGTCCCCAGCCAGTAGGCCCAGAAGGGGCTTGTGGTCCGTAACCAGTTCGAAAAAATGGCCAAAAAGGAATTCGTGAAACTTTTTCACGGCCGCAACAGCTGCTAGGGCTTCCTTGTCGATCTGGCTGTAATTGCGCTCCGTGGCCGAGAGCGTCCTTGAGAAAAAGGCGATGGGAGCCTCAGCGCCATTGGGAAGTCTGTGACTAAGGACCGCCCCAATTCCAAAAGGGGATGCGTCTGCTGCCAGTACTAAAGGAAGGTTAGGGTCGAATTGGATAAGCACCGCCTCCGACGTGAGTAGTGATTTGACGGCGTTAAACGCCTGGTCTTCTTTGTGCCCCCAGTGCCAAGGTGACTTTTTGTCTAGTAATCTGTGTAGGGGTTCGGCTACTGAGGCTTTATGGGGCAAGAAGGATGCGTAAAAGTTCAGCAGCCCCAAGAAAGCTTGTAGCTCCGTTTTGGAGGTTGGAGTGGGAGCCTCGTGGATTGCCCTAACCTTGGACTCCAGGGGGTGAATGCCAGAGGCGTCAATTTTATAACCCAGAAAGTCCACCTGTCTAGTGGCAATGGCGCATTTTTCTTTTTTTAACTTGAGGCCATGCTGTCTGAACCTCTCTAACACTGCTCGCACTCTCTGGAAGAGTTGGGGTCTGTCCCTGGCCGAGACCAAGATGTCGTCGAAGTAGGGTACTACACCAGGGAGGCCCTGTAAAATCCGCTCCATGAGGGATTGAAAAATACCTGGGGCAACACTTACGCCAAATTGGAGACGCTTGCATCGGAAGGCACCCCTGTGAGTGACAATGGTTTGGAGTTCCGCTGTTTGGTTATCAACAGGGAACTGCTGATATGCTTGAGACATGTCCAATTTAGCAAAAACACTGCCTGGCTCGAATGTGTGTAATAAGTGCTGAATGACGGGCACAGGGTAAGCGCTAACTTGTAAATATTTATTGATTGTTGTCTTGTAGTCCGAGCAAATTCTCAGGCTACCATCTTTTTTGAGGGGTGTGACAATGGGCGTCTCCCACTTGGCGAAATCTGTTGGCTCAATGACCCCTTGTTTTAATAGTTTATCCAATTCAGTGTCTAGTTTTGGCCGAATAGCGAATGGGACTCTACGCGGTTTTAGTCTGATTGGGACTGCCTGGGGGTCAACTGCGAATGAGATGGGGGTTCCATTATAACACCCCAGCTCCTCGCTGAACACATCTGCGTAATCAGCGAATAAGGAGTCAGTGTCTAAGGTTGAGACAGCATGGACTCCTGTTAACCCTAGGCCGAGGTGGGGAAACCAATCGAGCCCCAATAAGGTGGGTAGATTGCCGTTAACTACCACTAGAGGTAGGTGACCTTTAAAAGTTCTAAAACTGACAAAGAACTTGCCTCTGCCGATCACAGGAATGGTCTTCCCCTGGTAGTCCTTCAGGCCGAACTGGCATCTCTGAAGCTGGGTAGTAGATAGGCTGGGGTGGAGTCTCTTGAGGGTGTTCCATGAAATTATTGAGAGCGCTGACCCTGTGTCAACCTCCATGTGGCACGGTTTACCTTCTAGGGAAATGGAGAGAGAAATTTTACTAACAGTGTGGCAAGTGCGCTTGGCAAGGCGGTGCGTGCGACAGTTTAATACTTGCCTCTGTGGTCCCGAGTGCGAGGGAGGGAGTCTTTGAGCTGCGCTCTGGGGGGCTTGGCAGACTCTCGCGATGTGCCCCCTTTTATGGCAGTTGTTGCAGGTGGCTCCTTTAAACTTGCAGGTGGCCCTTTGATGCGATCCCCCACAGGCTAGGCACAGGGTGATGTGCTTGGGTGGACCGGTGTTTTCTTGTTTGGCCCCTACCTGCGGCCGTCTGTCGTTGGTGAGGCGGTGGACGTCGTTTTCATCATTGAGGGTTTCCTCTGCTACCACCTCCTCGGAGTGGACTGGGAGTGATGTCAGCTTGGCACTTGGGCCCTGTATTTCGGTGGCTGAGTTTGTTGCCAGCTCGGCTGCTAGGGCCTCCTCGACCGCTTGTGCGAGGTTGAGGTCTTTCTTTGCTAGAAGGCGCCTCTGCAGGTTGAGGTCCTTGACCCCGCAGACTAATTGATCGAGGAGCATGTCCTCCAGGTAGGTTCCAAACCCGCAATGCAGTGCTGCTGTTCTGAGGGCGGCCATACATTGATTGATGGTCTCCTTACTCGATTGCTTCCTCATACGGAAAGTGAACCTCCTGGCGATCTGTGAGGGCCTGGGAGTGTAGTGGTTAGTGAGGATCTCAAGCAACTCGGACCACGGAACGTTTTTCAACTCCCTTGGAGCTACGAGCGCTGCGGCAGTATCGTAAACGGTGGCTCCGCAGTAGATTAGGAAATAGGATTTTTTCCGATGCTCTCCCGCATCCGCCAGGCCGACCGCATCGATGTAATGATTGAAGCGGTTCTTATACGATTCCCACTTCTCTTCGTCTGGTTTGAACGCCAGGAATACTGGATTGGAACTCATGGTGCTGGGACCGGCTGAGCTACCTGTGGAAAAAATCTCTCTGGGACAACGGGCAAGGTTTTAGTGCTCGTGGGTTGCAAGTGATTTCAGCTCTGGAGAGGTTTTTTGCTATCCTCTCTCTCTCTCTGGGTTAACCACGTTGGCTGTTAGCCATTGGAGGTGTCTAGATTCGCTCCAGTGTGGGCGTTAGTGACTTTACTACAGCGCTGTGCTGTGTCTCTCTTTGGTTTGAAATTCAAATGACAACCGTTTGAATTTCGCGCCTGATACTGAGCGGCTGCGGCTCGCAGCGCTTCACTTTCCCTGTAGCTGGGCTAACAAGCGGCTACAGACGCTTCTAACTTTCGAACCTGACCGCTTTCTCTGGCTGCGGATCAGCGTTCGCTTCTCTTCGCTTGCTGACCGCTTTCTCTGTCGGCGGATCAGCGTTTGCTCTTTTTGTTTGCTCTTTTTGTTGGCTGACCGCTCTCTCTGGCTGCGGGTCAGCGTTTCTCTTGTTGCCGGCCGATCGCTCTCTCTGGGCTGCGGATCGGCAGCTAGTGACTCAGCGGTTGCATGGTGCTTCTGGTAGCCATCCCACCTTCGTCGCCAGTGTTAAGTTTGAGCAATGAGAGGCTGAACCAGAGCATGAGTGCAACAATACTTTATTATAACAATAAAGGGCTGACCGTGCTTGCCACGCCTGGAACTGGCTCGCAGCAATCAGCAACTGGTTGGACCCCGCAGCCCGCTTTTATAGCTGGCTGCTGGGAGAATCAACCAATGGGTGAGAGGGAAAAGTCGCCCACGCAAAGGGACTGGACCTGAGTGAGAACTCCTAGAGTCCTCAGGACATAACAGCAGGCAAGCTGGTTGGCCTGCAGAGACCGTGTGGTCAAGGCAAGCGAGGGAGCCAGACAGAGAGTAGCAGCAGCTATGCTGGGTGAGTGGGTGAGATGAGGAGCAACTGGGCAGGGGGTGGTGGCCAGTGGTTGGATTTGTTGGTTCGCTGAACTGCGCAGAATCTTAACCAATTCACTTGAACTGTACATACCAGCTGAAGTCCACCTCTGGTGTGCATGCCATTTTGTCTTAATTTATTGAGTTTGATTTTTTAAAAATGATATCTTTCCCTAAGGTTTCCAATCTTCATGATACAATAGTGGGCAGATTGTAAAAAGGAGCCACAAAAAGTAATTGTTTGCCTCACTTAGGCAAGGATTACATTCTATGAAATTTGGTATTAAAATGGTAATTTGTCTGCTTAATCTTTTTCCTAAATGTATCCATCTGGCATATTTTGCTTAAGATGAACTGCAGAAGAAAAGACTTACATTGTAAGCATAGGCATCTATTCCCAACCACAGTGATGCAAAATGAAGAGATGTATTATGATATAACCATGCAAGCTCCTCCCTTTCATTCTTGTGGCACAATAAGCATATAAATAGCACAGTTTCTGTTGTGTAAACATGTGTCAGCTGTGCCTCCATTCACAATCCAAGAAAGAAATCCTTAGATTCCATTAAAATAGAGAAAAGTACTTGTACTGGATTTGAAGTGATAGCAACAAAAGGAAAGCAATATCTGAGGCAAATAAGCACAGAAATTACATATTGAAAGTTATCCCAAGTTCCCTCCCCCAGGAGTTCAGACAGGTCATCCAATCTGAGGTGTGTATATCTTCAGATGGTTTCTCACATATCTGGTATGCCAAGATGGTTGACCTTGGCTTAGAAGAGATAAGTGTATGCAGTTGCACAGTAAGCAGGAAAGTGTCACTTCCATTTTTGTTCACACAACTTTGCACTCTAGCACCCTTCCCCCCAACAGCAAATTACCCCTCCCCCCATTTCCATGGCAGCCAACAAGAGCCTAGCAACAGAAGATGTCAGGAAAACTTTTTGGAGTTGACAACATGTTTCTCTAACTCAGATACATGCTGCCTTCTTTTTTCTATAATTTTATTGTATTATAATTACAACAATTAAAACTAAAATATAATGAAAAAATATGGAGTTTGCAGAAAAGAAAGATAAATAGAAATATAATATAGTAAAGGAAAAGAAACGAAATATATACAAATAATTTCCATAAGTATAATAAAATTATTTTATTTTAAAAACTATAAACATTGCCCTATCTTAAAATACAGCAAAAGTTTTCTTTTTCCCAGATGCCATCCTTTTAATGCTATGTCAGCAAAACTTTATTAAGAGTTACCAGAGATAATAATATATTTATTTTAATCTTGATCAAATGCATCAAATTTATATTCCTTCCTTTTACTTCTAACAAATGTAATTTTTACTTCCATCAAATAATGTTGTAGACTTTTTTTTCTTTTCATTTTTCTTTTCACAAAATTCCTCAGAATTTTAACAAACCTCTTTTGAAAATCCATTAGAAGAAAATTATCCAGATCACTCTCTTGGTTTGTTATTTATACATCACCTCTTTATTATTAAGACTTTAGTTGGTTTACTTTTATGTATCCACTATAACATGTTTTTCCATGTCATTCTTGTAGTCTGCCATTTTTAAAATCCATTTTCAAATCACTCTTGATCTTGTCAGGTAAAACTTGTTTGTGTTCCTAAACATTTTTTAAAACAACATCTTTGTGTAGATGTAATTCTAACTTCTGTATCTATTGTTAAAAATACCAATTAAAATGCCCAATGTTAAAATACTTTGCTTCATTCTGCAATTGCAAGTTGAGTTTGAGTGTTCTTTAATTATAGTCTTTAGTTTCCTCTAGTTTTAAAGTCTTACCTTTTTATTTTTAAAAATTCAAATGGAACATTTTCCCATAGGAGAGATTATCCATAACTAATTCCAAAATCTTATTTCATGTTTTGATCCTTAGGTCATTTGAAATTTTCTAAAATTAAAGTTTTAATCAATCTTTTATTTCAAAAATAAAAAATCTTGTATTTAAAACTTCTTTCACTAAGGATTGAAGGAAACTCATCCAGCTGTAAAATCTATCAATCCATAGGTTCCTAATAACTGAAAAGCAATTAATAAGCGATTTCCAAAAGTGATTAGAAAAGGAAATAATAAAAAATAGAGTCCTTTTAAAGGTGCCAATTGTGGTTTAAATAAGAAAGTTATTTCCTCATCTCCCAGAGCTCTAAACCTGTCTTGCAGTCCCCATGCAAGGATAAGCTGTCTAGAGTACTTGTGGGTAATCTCAAATTCTCTCCTTGTCTGGAGCGGAATTATCAAACAAACACAGGCACTTCATTCCAATAACATCATTGGCTCTGCTTTTCATAGAATCATCTTTAGTCTTTTGTTTCTTCCCCAGAAGTCCATAAGTTTTAGTGCTTCTAATTTCATGCACCAATGACATTTTCTGCCTTTGAAACTAGGTGTCCCTTGACTTTCAGGTTTATATTATAGGCAGGTATTATATTGAAAAAAAAAGTGGTGTATGAAAGATGGCAATTTAATAAAGCACAGAGCACCCAGCTATAATAGTTTTCTAATTCTTTTATTAGTCCATTTTGATGTCAGCTTTAGCATAGCATAGCATAGCATAGCATAGCATAGCATTGCATAGCATAGCACAGCATAGTATAGCACAGCACAGCATGCATAGCACTGGAAGGGAATTGGAGAAGGGACCTTTCAGTCCAGCCCCCTGCTCAAGCAAGAGAACCTATACAATCTCAGACAAGTGACTGTCCAGCAGTGGTAGGATTCAATATTTTTTTTACTGCTGGTTCTATGCATGGCTTGGTGGTCGTGGCAGGGGAAGGATACTGTAAAATCTCCAGTCAGAGGTGGTATTTGCTGGTTCTCCGAACTACTCAAAATTTCCGCTACCGGTTCTCCAGAACTGGTCAGAACCTGTTGAATACCACCTCTGCTTTCCAGTTTCTTCTTAAAAACTTCCAGTGATGGAGTGTCCACAATTTCTGAAGGCAAGCTGTTCCACTGGTTAATTGTCCTCACTGTTAGGAAGTTTTTCCTTAATTCCAGGTTGCTTCTCTCTTTGATCAGTTTCCAACCATTATTTCTTGTCCTGCCCTTTGGTGCTTTGGAGAATAATTTGGCCCCACTCTTCTTTGTGGCAGTCCCTCAAATACTAAATACTGCTATCATGTCACCCCCTAATTCTTATTATCTTTAGACTAGCCAGACACAAGATCTTTGGCCATTCTTCATGTAGTTTAGTCTCCAGGCCTTTGATCATCTTAGTTTGCTCTTCTCTGAACTTTTTCTAGAGTCTCAACATCTTTTTTGTAGTGACCAAAATTGGTTGCAGTATTCCAGGTGTATCTTACTAGGGTTCTATAAAATGGCACTAATCATGTGATGTTGATGCTATGCCTCTGTTTATACAACCCAGGATTGTATTAGCTTTTTTCTCTGCTGCTGCACATTGCTGACTCTTATTCAAATGATGGATTCCAAAGTCCCTCTCGCAGTTACTGTTTTTGAGCCAGGTCTCACCTAATTTGTACTTATACCTTTGGTTTTTCCTGCCTGAATGTAAAACTTTGCTTTTCTCCACATTAAAATTCATTTTGTTGGATAGGGCCCATTGTTTAACTTTGTCAAGATATTTTTGGATCCCGAGTTTGTTTTCTAGGGTGTTGGGTATTCCTGCCAGTTTAGTATCATCTGCAAATTTGATGAGTTCCCCTTTTATTCCCTCATTTAAGTCATTTATAAAGATATTGAACAGTACTGGGCCTAAGATGGAGCCTTGTAGTACCCCACTGCTTACTTCTTTCCATGTGGATGTAATACCATTAAGGACTATTCATTGAGTACAATTTGTCAGCCAGCTACAATAACATTAAGACAGATAATTTACTATAATGTGTCATATAGACAAAGCTCCAAAAGGGATTTGAAGATGATTTCCATTTGTAACTGTAGGTTTTTAGGCTATATGCTTTCCAGTCAAGTTTTTTCTATCAGGTGCTCATCCAAGAACATATTTAATTCATCATGTGAAACTCTTCCCATAAGTATTGGACAGATGCTTCTCTCTGTCTTACCCTCACTCTGAAATGCTTGCACAGGAGTTGCTTTCTGAGCATTGGCAAGCAGCTCCCTCCCTTCTTGTTCTCTTTCCTCTTGGATTGTTGTCAAGATTTCCTTGCAAAGGAGTAACAGCCTTATACATTACAGAAGCCAACAGACTTTCTTATATACAAGGAGATGCCTTTTAATTTTTGCTGTTTTTTTGTATTTATCCTTACTGATAACCTATTTCAATTTAATTTCCATGTAAAGTCTCTTTCCATGTTGTATAGCTATTATTGATGGAACAGGTTTAAAATCCATAATCAAAATGGGGTCTGAAGGCAAACAGATTACTACTGAATACTGAAAAGTTTTTCCAAATATAAAGGAAATTGGGAGATTGAAATTTTCCTTTATCCTTTATAATTGATTCCCATATGATATTAAACAATTACTGATTTCTGTTTTGCAGTTTATATTAAGATTTATTGACTTAAAAACAAATATTGACAGAGAGAGAAAAACCAAAGTTTTCTGGGACTCTAAGGCACGCACTATATATTCAGATGCTAACTGAAAGCAGAAGGTTGTCTGTTAGAAACATTCTATGCAATCTGTTTATGGTAGAGTTAATTTTTATTTTATTTATTTATTTATTTATTTATTTGTCAATCACTTACAAGATAATAGATATAAGTATAAACATGAGTAAGAATACAGGAAATAGATATGAATAAATGGGGACAACAGGACAGGGATGGTAGGCACGGTGGTGCACTTATGCACTCCCCTTACAGACCTCTTAGGAATGGGGTGAGGTCAATAGTGGTTAGTTTGAGGTTAAAGGAATGGGGGTTAGAGGATGTAACAATAGAGTTAGGTAGTGCATTCCAAGCATTGACCACTCTGTTCCTGAAGTTATACTTTCTGCAATCAAGTTTGAAGTGGTTTACGTTGAGTTTGTATTTGTTGTGTGCTCTTGTATTGTTGTGGTTGAAGCTGAAGTAGTCATTGACTGGTAGGACATTGTCGCAGATAATTTTGTGTGCTACACTTAAGTCTAATCGTAGGCAGCATAGTTCAAGGTTGTCCAAGCCCAAAATCTCAAGCCTGGTGATATAGGGTATTCTGTTGCGAGCAGAGGAGTGTAGTACTCTTCTCGTGAAATACTTCTGGACTCGCTTGATTGTATTAATGTCTGATATGCAGTGTGGATTCCAGACTGATCAGCTGTATTTGAGTATAGGTCTGGCAAAAGTTTTGTATGCTTTAGTTAGCAATTCAATATTTCTGTAGGAGAAGCTTCGTAAGATTAGATTTACAACTCTTAATGCCTTTTTGGCAATGCTGTTACAGTGAGCTCTGGCACTTAGGTCATTTGATATGATAACTCCAAGGTCCTTGACTAAGTGAGGATCATCAACTAGGTCATATCTGCCTAGTTTGTATTTGGTGTACTGATTTTTTTTAAATAAATTTTATTAAGTTTTCAAATTTTAAAAACATAAAATAAAACTTTATACATTGTTATCAGCACCAAGACATCTCCTCACATTTTTCAGTATATGTATTTACTTATTCCTTTACCATTACATCTTACTCTTACTATAAATCAATATCTTTTATCCTTGCATATCAATCTTTTCCATGGTATATTTACATATTTACAAATTCCCTCATTCTTTTCCTAATTGCCATTTTATTTTATTTTTATTTCTAAACCACTCATACCAGGCATACCAGGCCCTATAATAAATTGAATCTTCTCTGTCTTTTATTTTCATCATTAGCCTGTCCAACTCTATACAATCTATTATGTTTTTTTATAACCATGCCTTCCAGTGAAACCCTTTTTTCCTTCCAGAGTTGTGCATACGAGATCCTTGCAGCTGTTAATATATGTAACATGATATATCTATCTGTTTTTTGAATTTTTGTGTTATTATATCTAATAAAAAAGTTTCTGGATTAAATTCAATTTTCTGATTCGTGATTTCTTCTATCCATTGTCTAATTGTATTCCAATAATTCTACAAGAAATGGAAAAGAAAATGATTTCAAGAATATATAACTTTCTACTAGATTTTAAAATGGAAGAGGAGGTGGTCAAAGAGAAGATGGTGGTATGGGCGAAAAATGTTGGCCACAATATAGATCTGGAAAATTGGGAGAGAATGTGGGGATCAAATTACAAACTAATTACATCCATAGCATACAAGGAAAATCAATATAAAATGTTCTACAGATGGCACCTTCCCCCCGCTAGTTTGGCAAAAATGTTTAACTCAGACCCAAATTGTTGGAAATGTGGAAAAGAAAAAGGCACTTATTTTCATACCTGGTGGACATGCCAGGAAGTGAAAAAATATTGGTGTACTGATTTTTTTTACCAATGTGTAGGACAGAGCATTTGTTGGTCGAGATTTGGAGTTGCCAGATTTTTGACCATTCAGACACATAATCAAGGTTGCTTTGAAGGATAGTAGCATTGTCAGTGGTGTTGAATAATTTTACGTCATCCGCAAAGAGGACACAATTGCTTATAAGGTGATTGCAAAGGTAATTTATATAGAGTATAAAGAGGGTGGATCCTAGAACGCTGCCTTGGGGGACACCGCTGTTAACTGGAGCAGGGTTTGATACAGCGCTCCCTATTTTTACTATTTGTTGCCTGTTTGACAGGAATGCAGTAATCCACTTATGGAGGAATCCAGAAATGCCGTAAGAGTTTAGTTTTAACAGTAGTTTGTTGTGTACTACTGAATCAAAGGCTTTGCAGAAGTCTATGTAAATTGCATCTATAGCTTTACCCTGGTCAAGTAGAGTCAGCCATATGTTTTTGCAGTGTAGGAGTTGTAGAAACCAAATTGTTTTTTGGAGAGTAGGTTGTTTGACTCTAAGTGGAGAGTGATGAATTGGTTAATGATAGATTCTATGACTTTGCATATGACACAACACAGTGAAACTGGTCTGTAGTTTTCAACCAGGCTACCTTTTTTGAAGGTAGGGATTACCGTAGCTAAGGGCCATAGGTTTGGTAGGAGCTGGTTCTGAATGATATCTCATATATAATGCTTAGGGGTTCTGCTATGGCAGAGGAGAGTTTTTTTAAGAAGTTTGCATATAATCCATCAGGGCCAATAGCTAGGGATAGTTTTAGGTTTCGTACTGTCTTTTCTACGTTATCTTCTGTAAAGTCAATATGTAGTAGGTCATTATAGTTAGTTGTGGTACGACTAGGAAATGTGGGGCATGAACCATTGCTGTTTACAAAGACTGAACTGAAGAATGTGTTGAAGAGATTGGCCTTAACAGCTTCATCGTTGCAGTCTTTCCTATTTGGTCCTTTTAGGGGTGGGATGGTTTTTGATTCTTTAAGTTTGGTATTAACAAAGTGGTAGAAGGCGTGGGTGGATTTTGTACACAGGAGGTTTTCCTCTTGATTGCAGTGGTAATTTGTGCATTCTGCCTTTATTGGCATAGGGTGTTTTATTGGTTTTTAAAGTTTGCTATGTAGCTAGTTTTGTTTTTACGCCAGAGCGATCTTTTTTTGATTGAAGTTTCCTTATTGTTATGGGTAATTTGTTTTTTGTTTGTTTGTTTGTTTTGGGGGGTTACTAATGGTACATATAGTTTAATGACTCTTTCAAGTTCAAACAAGAATGCCTTATAATGGTCTTCTGTAGCATTACAGCTACAGAACAGAAAGTGCCAATCAAGAGATGATAGGTCTGCATCTATGAGATCATAGTTGGCTGTTTTGAAGTTGTATTTTGGGGATCCATCATTATGATCTTCTTTGTGATGACGTAAATTGAGACAAAATTCGATCATACTGTGGTCACTGTTTGAAAAGTGTTCTTGTATTTGTAGGCCATATATTGAGTTTGAGCTTTTGCAGAAGATAAGGTCGAGGCAGTTATTGAGTCTAGTGTTGTTAGTTACTAATTGATCCAGTCCCAATGTAGTAACAGCATTGTACAGGGTTGTATGTATGGTTTAGGATGTACATTCATTTAGGGTCCAATTTATAAGAGGTAGATTGAGGTCACCAAGGAAAATAAGAGAGTGAGGGCAAGAGGCACCCCACCTTAGCAGTGAAGTTAGCTTGTTTGCATGAACAATCAGGGGCTCTGTAGCATAGTAAAAAGTGGATTGTGGTATTTAAGGACAGTTCACAGATGATGGTCTCTGGAATAGCAAGTTCCTGTGTAATTTGAATCTTTTTTAGATTTAGGGATTTTTTTTTGTAGAAGATAGCAACTCCACCTCCTCTACAGATTTCGCGATCTGACCGATAAACGTGATATTCGCTGACTGTGGTAATGGAGTCTGGAAAAGATGCATTTAACCATATCTCACAGACAAATATAATGTCAAATGTGGTCGTGCCTAATAAAATGAGGAATTCATGCATTTGGTTTGCGAGGCTTCTTGTGTTGAGTAGTTTGCATTTTAGATATGTAGTAGTAGGTCTGGAGGAAGTAAGGGGTGTGCGTGCCTAATGTTGGATGTTGGGGTGATGGTTATTGGGATGTAAGTTGAAGGTCTTGCTTTTGATACATTCTGTGCGGTAGTCAATGTATAGGTTAGTATTTCCTTGTTCATGGAGTCTTTTGAGCTCCAATCGCAGCTCCCAGGATCGTACATGTTGCTGTAAGGTTAGATCAGGGAGAGAATAGGGGTTCTTATGGTTGGTGTTGCTTTAGGGGACTGAATTTATAGTATAAATGATTTTACGTTTACTTGATTCATTTTTGCAAATAACTCTGAAGAAGCGTGGGGCCACCGAGCCGTCACTGTTTTTGAACTCTGGGCTGATGCGGGAAATGTCAAGTATTTCATCAGGGGAGATTGTTGATGCTTGATAGTCACTGATGATGTTGCAGACAATTGTGATATCATCATTGTCATTGATGTCCTCCAGATCAAATAAGATGGTGTTTGGACGCTTCCGTTTGTGCTTGACAGCTTCTCTGACGAGGATTGGGATATCATTATTTGTTTTTTGTGGATTGCGTTGTAGTTGTTGGGTAGAGATGTGGTTTGTAGCTATTGAATGTTCAGGTTTTTGTGTTGTGTCTTTTTTTTCAAGGTTAGTTAATCTTTCTTTGAAACAGAGTAAAACACGCTGAATTACTGAAACACACTGATTCCATTCAAGGAATCCTGTTTGGGGAACCACAGCTGCTGACTCTGTTCACAGCACCCAAGGAATCTTAGGCCTAGAAAACTCCTTAAAGCCACATGGTTTCTTTTGTTTTAATGGCTACTAAGTAGTTGTCTCCTGGTGATGTAGAGGTTGGTGAGAGATTGTTAAATGAGGCATCAGCCATCTGTGTTTACTTTTCTTGTGCTGAATTTATGCTGCAAAAACTCTGAATAAAGTTTTATTGGTGTTCCCCAGCAGTTCTCTTCACCCAGCCTTAGAACTTTTCCAAACAAAGTCAGCCCCAAGGAAGCCCAGATTAATCCTCCAGGCTATGGCCAATAAGTCCATAAAAAAATAGCAAGCTGCTCAAACAAGTAAGACCAATAAATGAATGTAAAGGCCCTAAACTAAAACTGAAAGCACATCCACATCAGCTCACTGGTTATGGAGGTTAAGAATCTCAAAAGTTCAGGAAAAATGAATAAACACGTGGCCACAACCCACACTTGTTCCCAGCAACACCTCCCTCTGTGTGCCATGTTAAATAGCTTCCCTGTGCAGCCCATCAAGAAGGGTGAGGCCTTCTCCTGAATAATTTGGCAGACCTCCATTTCTCTGCCCTGCATTTCTCTGCCCTACCCGATCTAACACTGGCGATGAGGGTGGGATCGTGAGACAAAGAGACCAACCAAGCACATGGCAAATGGCGCGAAACGACCACCAAGATAGCCAACAGCACCTCGCCACCCGCACCCTTCAACCCGGCCACTGAGGACTGGAAGTCCTACACCGATAGGTTCCAGATGTTTCTGGAATGCAGCAACCTCAAGGATGCCAATGGGCAGAGAAAACGGGCCGTGTTCCTGACACACTGCGGGCCCACAGTGTTCAAGATGGCCAAGGCCCTGGCAAAGCCCGCGGACATAAAGGAAATGGACTGGGCCAACTTCGAGCCCATCCTACGGAACCACTATGCCCCTGCCATGCCCACCCTCATCCGACTGCATGAGTTCTACCGACGGGACCAGCGCGAGAGCGAGGGCATCAGCGATTTCGTGGCTGAGCTGAGGGACCTCGGAGGCCTGTGCGGGTTCACCAATCTGGACGAGGTTCTACGAGACCGAGTTGTCCTCGGGCTCAGAGACCCCATCCTACAGAGCAGGCTGATGGCCAAGGGTGACATCTCCCTCGCTGACACCGTCGCAGAAGCAACTGCAGCCGAGGCCACCTGCAAGTCGGCGGCCCGGATGCAGCAAGCAAATGGGGCAGACCGCCCGGCAGCCGTCGAGACAGGCCCAGCACCAGAGACACGTGGAGACCAGCCACCGGGCGACCACCACCACCCACCATGCCAACGTCGATTCCCCCTCCGACACCAACGACGAGGAGGAAGAAATCCACCGACTCCAGGTGGAGTGCGATCGGTGAGACCAGAGAGGACGTAAGTCGGGGTTCCAGTGTGCCGGCTACAGAGGTGATCACCCTCGCTCCGAATGCCATTTTCTCGATGCCATTTGCCGGCATTGCGAAAAGCGGGGGCACATCACCAAGGTATGCCGGAACAAACGGAACCACAGTCCCCGGCGTTGAGGCAGCAGCCCCAGGTGAGGAGATGGCACCCCTCCCAGGAACCGAGACCACCAGACCAAAAGCCGATGGAGCTGGGATGGACGGAACAGACGACTCAGCGAGGCACAGTGGAGAGAGGAAACCCACCAGACGGTCATCATCGGCCATTCCTCAACCATCGATGCCCAGAAGGTACGCATGGAGGTAGGCATCGAGGACCAACCATGCGAGATGGAAGTGGATTCCGGGTCCTACCTCTCCATGGTTTTCTGGTGCACAATCAAACGCCGGGTGCCTACCATCTGCCGCCAAGAGCTGAACGAGCAAAAGCTGACCCTGAAGGACTACCAGGGAAACCGTATCCCTGTAGTCAGTATCGGACATTTTAAAGTAACTTTCAAAGGCCACACCAAGGTACTGCACTCACTATCGTGGACAAAGACCGTCCCAGCTTGCTTGGACTACAATGGTTCACGCCGCTGGGAATCGAGGTGACGGGCATTCACCACACCGATGAGGCGGACTGGGAGGCAACACTCATAAGGGACTTCCAGGAGGTCTTCGATGACACCCAGGCAAGTACAAGGGGTCCCCAATCTCCTTCAACCTTAGCCTAAACGTTGCCCCAATCCGCCTTAAGCCATGGTGAGTGCCATTTGCGCTCAAGCCCAAAATTGATGAGCAATTAGATAAGCTCATTGTGCAAGGGACCTTAGAGCCAATTGACCATGCCCATTGGGAAACACCCATAGTCACCCCCATCAAACCGGATGGCTCCATAAGAATCTGTGGTGACTATAAGGCCACCCTCAACCATGCCCTGCAGCAAAGTGCCTATCCCGTCCCAGTGGTACAGCACCTTCTGCACTCACTAGGGGGAGGCCAGGTCTTCGCGAAGCTTGACCTGGCTCAAGCCTATCAGCAACTGCCGGTCAATGCCGAAACCTCCGAGGTGCAAACAATTGTAACACACCGAGGGGCATTCTGATGCAAACGACTCCAATTCAGAGTCAGCATCGCGCCAGGAGTCTTCTAAAGCCTCATGGAAATACTGCTGCAGGGAATAAAGGGAGTGGTGCCTTACTTTGATAACGTGCTGGTGGCAGCTACCAACAAAAAACAATTGGAAACCCGCCTAAGGGCGGTACTACAAAAATTCAAAGATTCTGGACTCAAAGTTATAAGGGGGAAATGCCAACTCTGCACCGAGAGGGTCGAATTCCTGGGGTATCTCCTAGACAAGCACGGAATCCACCCCACCAAGAAAAAACTCAGAGCCATCAAGGAAGCCCCTAGACCAAGAAACAAGGTGGAACTGCAGGCATTTTTGGGACTTATTAACTTTTATAATGTTTTCCTACCCCAAAAGGAGACTGCGGCGGAACCTTTGCATAGGCTGTTGGACAAAACAGCCGCCTGGACTTGGGGGAAGCGGGAGGAAAACGCATTCCAACAGACCAAAAACCTACTAACGTCTGATGCAATCCTAATTCAATATAGCGAGACCCTGCCGCTGACGGTAACATGCGACGCATCGCCTTTTGGCGTCGGGGCGATCCTCAGCCACACGTTACCGGACGGGAAAGAAGCACCCATCGTCTTCTTTTCGAGAACGCTGTCCAAGCCGGAAAGAAACTACAGCCAGCTGGACAAGGAAGCCCTAGCGATCATCTCCAGAGTGAAAAGGTTCCACGAGTATCTCTACAATAGGACCTTTTCAATCGTTACTGATCACAAACCATTACTAGGGATACTGGCAGGGAACAAAGCCACACGGAACATCCTGTCACCCAGGATGACAAGGTGGTCCGAGTTCCTTGCCTCCTACAGTTACCAGCTGACACACCGGCCCAGCAAGGACATCTCGCATGCAGACGCACTGAGCCGCTTCCCCCTACCAGACATGGAGGATGACCCAGCACCCACAACAACAACCCTGCAGATAGAGACTTTACCCAGCCCACTCCTGACTGCGCCAGACATTGCCCAAGAAACAAATAAAGACAAGCAGCTGGCCTGAGTCTTGAGCTGGGTAGAGAAAGGATCGCCAGAAAGCGACGGGAACGAACACTTCAAAGTGTTCAGAAACCGACAAACTGAACTTTTCTCATAGAAGGGGTGTATACTTTGGGGAGACCGGGTGGTAATACCAGAGACATTACAAAAAAGGGTACTAGCCATGTTGCATGAGGAACACCCGGGCATCGTCAAGATGAAAGCAAACCACCGACGGACAGGGCTGGAAGCGGCACATTGACCAGCTACGATCAAGACTAGCCGCTGACAGCACCAACACCCCACAGACAACCACTAATGAAGAAATCAGAGGGGGGGAACCCAAACACCGGACAAAGGGAAGGGGAAAGGCCTAAAACGCAAGCAGAACACCCCCCAACCAGAACAAGCCAAACTCAAACATTAAACCAGCCATACTCACCAGTAGACCTCAAGCCGTTGCAGACGGGAGCTTCACCTGGAAGGAGCAGCCAAGCCAGCTCAACTAGCCCAGAGAGACCAGACGGGAACGGTGGAGCCGACAAGTCGACCGACCCAGGTAGACTGGATAGGAGTTGCAGCAATGGGCCCAGCTCACCATTCCGGGCGGTTCCATCAAAGGGCTTGAGAGCGACGTGGAGCCTGTCCAAACTGGTCGACGACAGGACACCTACTGAAATGTGCAAGGCAACTAGGCAAGTATGAAGCCCCGCCTACTTGTGCGACTACATCACCACACTCTGTCGGGTGAAACCAAGAGGGTAGGGGTGTTCTATATTAACATTCTCCAAATCCTAAATTCTGATTGGTCTGCACGGACCGCAACCTGATTGGCTGACTAAGTGACGGCAATTGGCGCGCTAAGAATCTACCGCGATTGGCGGAGCCGATCGCAGGGGATTCAAAGCGATGTCATTGGCCGCCGAGCCACGCGCTAGCTCTATATGAAGAGCCGCCACAAAGCGCAGGTCTTGTACGGAACTGTATGTTCCATAAAGAGCTGACTGCCACTTTGGTGTCGTGTCTCAATGGGACCGATCTACCTGATCTAACACGAGCATCACGTAGCTGGATCAGGGCTGCCCAATGTTTTCCACAGATTTTATGAGTTCATCAAACTTTTGAGAAACTAGTTCAGCTAGAGATGGCATGTTGCTAAGCATTATTTTTTCTAACCAACCCACCCCCCCAGCCTCCTCCTTCTCTCTGTAATCTGATATATTATTACTCAGTGAAGTAGATAAGCAGAACATGGGATAATAAAGAAACAAAGGGGTTCATTTCTGACTATTCTGATCCAAGTTAATAAAATACAGGTTCCCTGCAATGAAGTTTCAGTAAAATATAGTCCAAATATAAACAATTTCAACATTTAGAAAAATGTGCCATGATTTCATACAAAAATACAGAGATTAATCAGAGGAACCAAATGAATCAGAAAGCAGAAAGAGCAGATAAAGTTCAGCGGGGAGTTGAAATAAATCAGCATTCAGCCAACCTATTAACATTTAGAGAAAAAAAACAAAAACAAAAACAAAACTTCAAAAAGTGAAGTTAAAAGTCCCAGGCTTGCCTACAAAAAGGCTTTGCTGATAGGAAGAGATTGTAAAAGTGCCTTGTCTTCCAGGTGCTCCCACAAAGAGTTGCAGACTTCAAGATTCCCCCTCCTGTGTAGATGCACAGCTGTCAGAAAAGCATTTTGGATCATTTCCAAGTATCCCCATCCAAATCCAGGGGGCAGGGCAAGCAAAGAACCAGCTCTGGAAAAAAACACAGCAGATCATGAAATAAAAACTCTCATCCTACAGCAGCCATCTTGGGGAAGAGTCGACCAACAACAATAATAATTGACAAAATAGCAACAATGCTACATTGGAAGATCTGCAAAAATACCATTTGCTGATGGAACTGATGGAACCATAAAATAAAGAAAGTGATAGAAAGTGAAGAACCTAAATTGCTCTGGGACTTTAGAATTCAGACAGGCATCTGCCACATAACACCCCAGAGTTAACAATTTTTAATAAGAAAGAGAAAAAAGTCTGAATAGTGGACTTGGCAGTACCTAGAGACAGCAGAATAGAAGAGAAAGAACTGAAGAAGATCACAAAATACAAAGTCTTGCAAATAGAAATAGAATGTCTGTGGAAGAACCAAGGAAATATAGTTCCAATAGTAATAGGTGCCTTGGGTGCAATCCAGGGGCGGGCTGCTACCGGTTCTCCCCGGTTCGGGCAAACCTGTAGCTAATTTTATGGCCAGATGGCGAATCCCACCCCTGGCTGGCCTCCCCCTCCCCCCGCCCCTGCCAGGTGTCCCCATGTAGTTCGCTTTGGATGCCAGGTAAGTGCAGGGCCTGCATGGCAATTTGGGGAGGGCAAAAAACAGGCCTTACGGAGGTTCTAGAAGGTTGGAAATGGGCCTGTTTCCAGCCTTCAGAGGGCCTCAAGAGCCTGGGGAGGCAGTTTTTGCCCTCCCAGAGGCTTGAGAAAGCCTCTGGAGTCCGGGGAAAGTGAAAATGCCCCTCTGCCATGGTGTAGGAGGCTGACTAGGTCACTCCCAACCTACAACCGGGCAAAGAACCGGTTGCTAAAAAATTTGAAGTACACCCTTGGTGCATTCCCAAAACAACTGGAGCACCTCTTGAACATCTTAGGCATTGACAAATTCACCAACAATCAATTGCAAAAAGTAATTTTATTTGAAACAGCTTACACCCCTGCGATGATATCTGTAACACCCAGATCTGCCTATCCCAAGTCCTTGGAAAGGACTCCATAGGTAGGCAAAAATGTCAAACCAAGGTGACTGGGTGATGAACAAAAAAATGATGATGATGGCACATTATAATTCAGACTTAACTATTCGGCTTTGTAAAAATATCTGAGGGACAGTGAAGCTAATATATCATGAAGGTTTACTGAGTACTGGGGAGACCAACTGACTTAACAAGAAAGACCAAATGAAGAACAGAAAAAAGATTTATTATGTTGTAATTCGGTAACTAAGTTTCATTAGTTTTATAAAGAATTAGAAAGACCATAATTGATGCAATGTGCACTTTTCTTGTTGCAGTAATATAAAATACATTCTCATCAATGAATCCATATCAGGTCTTGGTCACTTCTCCTGAAGATTTTCATCCAGTCTTTTAAAAGTGGTGTCAGAACACTGAATTTACAAAATAAAATGATCTCCAAACACATACTGTCATTATATTGGAAAGTAATCAATTGCTGGTGCATCTATGCCTCTTCAGAATATGCATTCCTAATATATTTTCATTTGCAAATTTTTGAAATTCTTAGATTTTAGAGGAGTCACAAGCTCTGCCTCTCTATGTGTAGAACCTTGGTGCATGCAGAAAAGAGGTGGAATTTGGATTACATGTCATCACTGCAAAAAAATTTCTCTCCCCCCCCCTTCTCTCTAATGTTACCCAGTATGTTTGGTGACATTGAGGTATCACAAGAGCCATAGTGGCACAATAGTTAGCATGCATTATTGTAGGCTAATTCTGTGAACTGCCAGCAGCTCAAGGTTGATTCAGCCTTCCATCCTTCCAAGATCGGTAAAATGAACCAGATTATCGGGGGCAATATGCTGACACTGTAAACTGCACAAAGAAGGCTCTAAAGCCCTATAAAGCTGTATATTACTCTATTGCTATTGCTAATGTCAGATTTCATGTTTCTAGAGAGTCACTGAGTATCAATGGTAGGGACAGAGATATTTACATCGTACGTTGTTATGCATAAAATTAGTATAGAATTATTGTAAGAAATTAGTATTCCAAGAAATGGAAAGAAATGTCTAGATTTTCTGTAGAATGAATTCAAACCTAAATATTGAGTGTTCATACACTGCATTAGTCCAGTGCAAAAACCCCTACTTCAGATCAGGTTTTTAAGCATTGTGTACACAAGCACATATCACATGTTTTTTTATTGAGGGAGTGAGGAACATTTAGAAACATATCAGCAGGGTTTTGTTTTTTGTTTTTTTGCATTTTGCTTTTTACTGTAAGTATTTTTTGCTCACATCACCTTATCTATGTTTTGATTCATTTACGATAAAGCTGATATGACAAGGAATCCTTGTAAGACCAAGATCCTGAAGGACTGCCTTGGAATAGAATTTTATACCATGTTTTCTGTTAGCTATCCTCCTTGTATCCATGTGGAATTATCCACTGGTTCAACACACAGTCTTTCACTTAGTCTCTCCTACCCATTTAACAGTCAGTGGGCAAAAACCAACATGTGTGGAGAAGTAACTTTGCTCTTTGCAATGCTGGTTTCTGCCAAACTACACAGTGATCTTCTGTTGGGTTTCCAGCCACTGGGAATTTTTGAAGGGAAATGTTTACACAGTTTCCCCCACCCCCTCTTCCTTTTCATTTTGAGGTTAGCTTCAGACTGCTGGGCCTTTGAGAGTTGTGAAAAGTATAGAAACACAAGAACAGCTGAATATGTGACCTGGAAATCACAAATAGTAACGTCACTTTCTAAATCCCTCTTGGATGTCTTTTTGCTTGATATCTGAATGAGATAGTAAAATGAATTTGGAATGTATAGAGCTTTGCTTAATGGCTAATTTTACTTACCCAGCTAATTTTCTGAAGAACATTTGGGGAAGATATCCAATATATAAAGAAACAGAAGGTGAATGCCTAACCCAACCTGTGTCTAAAATATTTACAGCATACTGTAGCCTAATTGTATAGATAGTCCCTTTGAGATGAGGTTTAGAATTGATTGACAAGCATTAAAATTCTAACTTAACACGATTACCATATTTATATAAAGGCCTTTTGTTTAGTTACTAGTCTTACTTCAAACTGTAATGTGCCTATGTGTGTAGGCACACACAAAATGAATTCTTGGTGAATGGAAGCATTATGTTTGAATTCTAATGACTCCATTAACATTTCATAAATGTTATATTCTTTCTTTTCCCATCTTTTCAAACTTCAGTAAATGCTGAAAATCAAAATTAGGTAAATTTCCTGTAACAAGCAACTGATTTCTAAATTACAGATTAACAGAGTTGGAAGGGACTTTGTCAGTCATCTAGTCTAACCCCTACCCAAGCAGGAGACCCTACATCTTTTCTGACAAATGGCAGTCCAATCTCTTCTTGAAAGCTTCCAGTGATGAAACTCCCACAACTTCTGAAGGCAAGCTGTTCCATTGGTTGATTGTTCTCACTGTCAGCAAATTTCTCCTTATTTCTAGGTTGAATCTCTCTTTGATTCGTTTCCATCCATTATTCCTTGTCTGGCCTTTGGGTGCCTTGGAAAATAGCTTGATCCCTTCTTCTGTGATAGCCCCTCAGATGTCAGAACACTGCTATCATGCAGGGATGGGATTCAAATTTCCAACTGGTTATATGGGCGTGGCCTAATTTGTGGATGTGGCTTGGTGGTCACGTGACTGGGTGGGCATGGCTTGGTAGTCATATGATCGGATGGGCATGGCTAACTCAACATCAATTCTTTGCCCTAATGACTGTTTTAAGTATAAAAATAGATATACCAAAACAAAAGGTAGTTCATTATTTCATGCCCTTAATGCTTAATTAATAAAAAGATACACAAAACTAGATTTTGTTACAACAAAGTTTTAAAATATTAATAAAAAACTATTACATAACATAAAACTTTACAAAAAACAATAAAACTGTTATTTAAAGTATTGCCAAATTACTTTTTTATTGGTATCCTCAGTTGGTTTTCTTTTGTTTGACACAAACATCATCAGCTGTGTGAAATGCTCGCAACCACTTTTTTACTATAGAAACAGGGTCGCATTTTTGCAGAGATAGGCCAATTAGATTAATAGCAGGTTCATTTCATTGGAAATCATTAGGCAACCTCTGCTCTCTGAACATATTATGTTCATTTGTGAGAAATCCCTTTCTGCTTCTCCTGAACTGACTGCAATTGACAATATATTTAATGCTGCCAGGAATTGCATATTTTTCTGAATCTTTTAACACATTTTCTATGAAATTTTGATAATCATTAATATTAAATTTTAATTTATCAGTGTCTTTAAATTGGCAGCCTGTTTTTAAATATTCGTAATCCATCAATCTTTTCTTCAAATTAGTTACAATGCTAAAAAGTCTTTCTTGATGAAGTCCCACAAATCAATGATTTTCTACAAATTTTATATTTTTGAAGGTTTCTGAAGGAATTAATCCATCTACCTTTTTTTTCGTATGCACTCTTCCTTTGTAAGCATTTCAAATGATTTAATTGATCTTATCACAAGTTTTTCAGCCTTTATGATGTCTACATTTCTTGCTCACAATGCATTTGAAAGAAGAGAAATTTTGTTTAGAATTTCAATCATCAGTGCCAAATCAGTCATAAAATATATATTTTCAAGATGGGCAGCCATACTAAGTACTTTTCATTTGAATGAAAATAGTGATGTAGCACTGGATAAGCATGCCACACATGGATAAGCTAGGGTTGATCTTAAACTACAGGGAGCCCATCTTGATCCCGAAACTTTGCCAATCTTTATAATTTCAATTCCAAGTTGTTCAGATATTTTGGTAAATTCAATTAGGTTCTTACTGGAATGATGAAAATAGAATATATCTTCAATAAATACTTTAAAATGATTCACTTGCTTTATTTCCCTAATAGAATCATCTAAAACAAGTTGGAGATGATGGTTTAAGCAGTGCCATATTATGATATTTGGAAAGTCTTTGGCTATCCTAGTGCTTACCCCAGATTTTCTCCCAAGTATAACACTGACACCAATGGAGTAAAATCCTACTACATGCTTCTCTAGATAGTTCTTAGTAAACCCAACGTTATTTAAACCTTCCATAACTGAAGAACATATTGTCCCTGCATCTTGTTTTTCAAATTCTACTAGCGCAAGGAAAATTGTTGGTGAGAAAACTGGATCCTCAACTTTTAAGTACAATATAAGATCTGGTTTGAAAGATATTGTTGAGGCTTTGTCAATGATCAAATATATTTTGTGAGTTTTTTTAATAATTTTGATAAATAAATGTTTCCTAATGTCTTTTGCAATGAAATCTACTATTGTAACTGAAGTTTTACGTGAATGGAATCGTATTCCCATATCTAGTCCATTTTTAATTTGCAATTCTATCTCATCTTCTATGTCTGAAAATGGTTTATATCTTTGTCCCAGGCTGTAAACTCTATTGTATATTCTGCAAGTAGTACCTAAATATTTTTCCAGTCATCTTATCTATTCCTTTTGCTATTGCATCCTGCTCACATCATTTTAAGTTCTCTGTGCAAATGGCACGAATATTTGATGAAAATGTTCTTTCATTTTTGCTTAGAGAAATTTGTTTTACCTCTTCATTCTTCCCTGCTGCCTCAGTCTGGATATATTTCCATTCTTTTGACACATGAACACCTCTTTCTTTTGAGAAGTCATATTTTGCACAATACTTGCAACCTAACTTTTTGTTGGAAATTAAAAATTATCTGAAATGGTATAGGGTTTCCTGCCTGAGCAGGAGGTTAAATTAAATTGCCTCCATGGTCCCTTCCAAATCTGGGTCTACTACTGGGCTCATTCCTCCCCTTTCCTTATTTTAACAGATTAATAAAGATGGAAGGGACTTGTAGATCATCTAATGCAACCCCCTGCCCAAGCAGGAGACTTTAACACCATTTCTGACAAATGGCAGTCCAGTCTATTTATTTATTTATTTGATTTGTCAGTCGCTTACAAGATAATAGGTATCAGTATAAACATAGTTATGAATACATGAAATGGATACATCGAAGAAAAATAAAAAGAATCAATAGGACAGGGATGGTAGGCACATTGGTGCACTTATGCACACCCCCTACAGACCTCTTAGGAAAGGGGTGAGGTCAATAGTAGACAGTATAAGGTTAAAGTTCTTGGGGTTTGGGGAAGAAACCACAGAGTCAGGTAGAGTATTCCAGACATTGACCACTCTGTTGCTGAAGTTGTATTTCCTGCAATCAAGTTTGGTGCAGTTAACCTTGAGTTTGTATGTATTGTGTGCTCTTGTATTGTTATGGTTGAAGCTGAAGTGCTCAGTGACAGGTAGGACATTGCAATGTATGATTTTATATACTATACTTATTTTATTTATTTTATTTTTATTTATTTTTATTTATTAATTGCTTGCAAGATAATAGGTATAAGTAAAAACATAGTTATGTATACATGGATACATATAAGAAATATATATATATATATATATATATTTGTTTTCTGAGGTTCTCGCGGGTATTTGTATGTGGATCTTTGGTTGTTCGGGTTTTCTCCCGCGTAAGATTCAAAGTATCTAGGCAACGTTTCGATGAAGTCTCATTCATCATCTTCAGGCTTCTGTCTCCGGCTCTGTACTTCTCAGAGTAATGTGAGATTGCAGCTGCTTCCTCCTTTTAACTGCCAGTGGGGGTGGGACTTGATTGGGTGGGGGCTTGGCTGTGTTCTGATTGGGTGGGGGTGTGTTCTCATTGGTAGGGGGTTTGGCTGTGTTCTGATTGGTTGGGGGGTTAGCCGTGTTCTGATTGGTTGGAGGCGTGTTCTGTTCAGGTGGGGGCTTAGTTGTGCTCAGGTTAGTCTTAGTTGCTGGGGGATTTGAGCTGGTGAGTTGTGATCTTGCTGTTTGGCTTCTAGTACGTGGTCCTGCTGCATCTTCATAGTGGGTGTCGGTTATGAACACATCTGACTACCAAACCAAGCTAACCAACCTACTCCAAGACCCCACATACAAACCCCTAAAGACAGACCCCACCACCTACCTAGAAAAAACTACCAAATCCAAAATAAAAGCCTCCCCCATCAGTGAAGAAATCCAGCAAGGAATCATACCCAGAGAAAAATCATCCAGATGCCC
>NW_020769326.1:2338027-2356812 GCF_900518735.1 Pseudonaja textilis
AAAGAAACAATAGGACAGGGATGGTAGGCACGTTGGTGCGCTTATGCACGCCCCCTACAGACCTCTTAGGAAAGGGATGAGGTCAATAGTAGACAGTCTAAGGTTAAAGTTTTTGGGGTTTTGGGAAAAAAACACAGAGTCAGGTAGAGTATTCCAGACACTGACCACTCTGTTGCTGAAGTCGTATTTCCTGCAATCAAGTTTGGTGCAATTAACCTTGCGTTTGTATCTATTGTTTGCTCTACTGTTGTTATGGTTGAAGCTGAAGTATTCATTGACAAGTAGGACATTGCAATGAATGATTTTATATGCTATACTTAGATCGGACCGAAGGCAGCATAGTTGTAGGTTTTCTAGGTCTAGAATTTCAAATCTGGTGGCATAAAATATTCTGCAACGAGTAGAGGAGTGGAGAACTCTTCTTGTGAAATATTTCTGGACTTTCTCAACTGTGCTAATATCAATTTCTCAGCTGGAGTAGCAGGTGAGAGAAGTAGCCACTGATCTGGCAGGAGCCTACATGAGCCTCTCCACATATTCCCCGGCGGAAGGCAAATGGAGGGGGAAAGGCGGCCAGTGGCAGCAAAAGACAAGGTGGCCAGCGGTGGCAGTGGCAAAAGGCAAGGGGACTGGTGGCAGTGGCAAAAAGGCAAGTGGAGGAGGGAAAGGTGACTAGCAGTGGCAGATAGGTGACTGGGAGTTGCAGAGCCTCACTCACCCAGGGAGATCAGTTCAGGCAGGACCGCAACAGAAGGCAGGCAGCAATGGCTGGCCTGGCGGGTGCTTCAAAAGCAGGCTGCAACCAGTGATGTTGCGCATGCACACAATGTCGTGCATGCGCAATAAGGAGTGACTGGGCATGGAACGGAGAAGCGGGTGGAAAGGGGTGGGGCCAGCCAGGAGCCCATTTTACTGGTTCTCTAAACTACCAGGAATCATAATAACCAGTTCACCGAACTGGTAGGAACCTGTAGAATCCCACCCTGTATATAGGTATCCTATATTATGGCTTGGAGAGATATTTCTTTAGGCAGAATTCAGTGGGAAACAAAAGCAAATGAATTTAACAGGGCTTCCTTTCTCACAGGTGGTATGGGATGACAACCTGAAGCTCTTTTAGCTTCTCTTGGAATTCTACAGAGACATTTTAATTCACAGTAACTCTTGGTTTTGCATGTTCCAAAACATGAATCTCTCTTGCATAATTTGTTTGAACTGTGCTGTACTTTTATAACATTTTCTATAATATTCCTTCACATTTACATTCTGGAGATATGAAAAATAAAATACTATTTCAAAATGAACATTGGGCCGTAACTAACAAAATGAAATTCAATGTAGAGAAAAATAAAGTCCTACACGTAGGCAAGAAAAACCAAAAGTACACATATAGACTGGGTGAAACCAGGCCCAATAGCAGTAACTATGAGAGGGATCTTGAAGTCTTAGTGGACAACCAGCTGAATAAATGCATTGTGCAGTAGCAGCCAAAAATGCTAATGCAATCCTAAATTGTATTAACAGAGGGATACAATCAAGATCAAGTGAGGTACTAATACCACTCTATAAAACCTTAGTAAGACCACACCTAGAGTACTGCATCCAGTTTTGGTCACCACATTATAAAAAAGATGTTGAGAATCTAGAAAACGTACAGAGAAAAGCAACCAGGTGATTAGGAGACTGGAGACTAAGGCATATGAAGAACGGTTACAGGAACTGGGCTTGGCTAGTCTAGGAAAGAGAAGGACCGGGGGAGACATCATAGCAGTCTTCCAATATTTGAGGGGCTGCCACAGGGAGGAAGGGGTCAAGTTATTTTCTAAAGCACCTGTAGGCCAGTCAAGGAATAATGGATGAAACTGAATAAGGAAAGATTTAACCTGGAAATAAGGAGAAACTTTCTGACAATGAGAACAATCAACCAATGGAACAGCTTGCCCACGGAAGTTGTAGGAGCACTGTCACTTGAGACTTTCAAGAAGAGATTGGACTGCCATTTGTCAGAAATGGTGTAGGGTCTCCTGCTTGGGTGGGGGGTTGGACTAGATGACCTATAAAGTCCCTTCCAACTCTGATTATCTGTTCTCTGTAACCACTAATTTTTCTACCTTCAAAATATGATATGTATTAGTCCTTTTGGTGGCTTTTAATTTTCCTTATGATTACATATGATATTATATGAGTTTTATTGTTGTGCTCAGAACCATTTAGTAGAGACCAATATATAACTGTAAAATGAAATAAAATGTATATCGTTTGATGTAGCTACACAGTTATTTGAATTCAAAGGGAAAAGATCCTCTAGAGCAGGAGTCCCAAATTCCTGGATGACAGCCAAAATTGGTCCATGACCACAAACAAATAAAGCTTCATTTGCACATGTGTAGGATCTGGGTAGCACACAAAACCATGAACCCACCAGTTCCACAGAACTGGCCCCTGCTGCCCAAAAGGTTGGAGGCCGCTGCTTTAGAACATATGGATATGATAAAATGGCATCTGTGTGAAACTTAATTTGGGAAAATTATGCAGTAGAAAGTCCTTCAGAGTTCTTAAGCAAAAATGTGCTTAGGAGCTCTGAAACTCTTCTTTGGTTTTCAGTTAGAATTTTGCACAACTCTGCTGTTTGACAGAAAGTTCCTGAATGACTTGGTTTCTTCCTCCCAACTGGAAAAAGAAAGGAACTTATAAACATTACTACTACTGGCAAGAATGGAGACCAGAGGTGTGAAATATATGAAATCTATCTTTCTTCTAAGTTTTTGTTACTTCTAAAAAAACAACAACAGTCTAGTCTTGTTCATCTTAGAGGCTTTCAGCATGTTAGACCTGCTGCTTGGATATTGTAGGTGTTGGTTGCTGTCATCAGTAGATCACCAAATTTGAAAAGCAGGTTAGTGAATTAGCCTTACCCCTTTCTCTATTAAGAGCTGAACAGCTTTTTAAAATATTCTTGAGCCCCAATATTTGTTCTATTGTCTTTCCAGGGAGTGTGCTGCATACCATTAGGAATGTAACCTTTTCTCTGCAGGGAAGGTTCTTATTTTTATATTGCAGGACCTCACAGGAAATTTATACAAGTGAAACATCACACAGAAACTTTCAACTTTAGAAACTTCATCTGACTTTCCTAAGCTGCTATTTTCCAGTTTGTTGGATGGGATGTCTTTTCTCTAAGCAGTTCTAAGTTATCTACTGATATTTTGGTCTGTTCTAAATTGGAGTTTTAAGATGAATATATGTATAATTGTAGGAAATATGGTACCTGTTCTATTGTGGGCCCCATCTACTTTGTTTTCTTCTTGTCCACTTTGTTCTCACTTGTTCAATTGATTATGGAGTTTAGGCTCTAATGTTAAGCAGTAAGTGATTTGTGCCTCTCCCTGTATAGCCCTGGAGAGGCTGGCAGCACACTGCAGATATTTGGAAAGCATGAAGAAGATGATGATGATATCCATTCAGCTGAGTCTGACTCTTGACGATTTTATTGGCAAGTTCTCCTCACATATTCCAATCTTGCACTATTTCTTTGAGTTTTTCTATGTTCCAGTTGGTGTCAGCTTCGATGGTATCCAGCCACTGTGTTCTTTGGCAGCCTGGTTTCCTTTTGCCACTAACTCTTCCAAACCTAACTGGAAGTGAACTATTCTGCCAAAATAAATGAGTTGCAGTTTTGTGACCTTTTCATGACTTAACTCTAAATATCTTAAATAAGAAAAGGTCAAATTATCAAGGTAGTGAGTGTGAACCTTTTTTATAAACAAATAGTATCTTAGGCTAGACAACACAGTATTACATATCCCAAAGGTGCTTTTTCAAGAGGCAACTGGACTTTCTGTTTTTTTCTTTGAAAGTATTTCACTTCTCATACAAGGAGCTTCTTCAGCTCTGATTGGATGGTGGGGAATGGAAGGATTTACACTCGTTGCAGACAACTGGTCATTTGCATTCTTTTAACACTCCTTGCAGACAACCTGGAAGTTTAATTAAGATTACCTGGAAGTTTATTTGTATCATCAGGGTCACCTGAGTGATGAAAATGGGTGTGGAGCCTTCCTGGAACCGTTAACGTATGTGACACACTTCAAACCCAAGAATACAGTAAGGCAGAAGCTTGTCCACCCCAAAGATAAAAAAAACTAGACATAAACTGAGCAATGTGGTATATGCAGTACAATGCAGCAAGCCATCTGCAGATCTCTACATTGGGGAAACAAAACAGTCACTTCATAAGCACATGGCACAACATAGGAGAATAAATTAGGACTAGATTCAGCAGTCCATGTGCATTTAAAAGATACAAGCCACTCTTTTGAAGACAGCAAAGTCCACATTTTGGACAGAAAGGACCACTGGTTTGAAAGAGGGTTTCAAAGAAGCCATCTGTCAGCCTTCGAGACTCCTTTCCTTTCTCTCGCTTCTTTCGGCTGCCATAGTAACAGGGGGAGGGTGAAATAATTGGGCTTTATGGGGGTGAGAAATGTGCTGGAGGTTTTAGAGAATGAACAGTATAACTTGGGAAAAACTTTATTGTTTATACCTACTTGCTTGCTTATTGAGTAACTATAGCTCTTTATCGAACTAGGCCAAGGTCAACAGCCAGATGTCTGCATCACCACCTGAAGATGTCCCACATGACATTATACACATCATTTATTGGATGGGGAATTTGAACTGTGGTGGGTGGGAACATTGCCATCACTTTGTATATTGTTTTCATGCATAAATCCTCAGATCTAGAATTCCTTTGATGCTACCACTTGATTTCCTGTAAAAGTTTATTTTCTCTATAACAGTGAGTGTCTTTCTTGGATTTTGAATGGAGCACCATCTGACATTATTCTAGATCTCGGTTTACCAGCCCACCCAGAGAATTAATACTCTTTCTTCTGAGTGGGTCTGAAAACAATGTCCAATTCAGCTAGTGACCAAGAGGATTTGGGAGTTACTGGAAAAACAACTTCCCTGCTTCTGGATGTTGCAGGGGAGGCCGAGTTGCTAGCAGGGCTGCACCTTGATGAGAAACCAGTGGTCCGACCCAAATGGTCCTTGGGAGCTGGATGGAAGGAACCGGAGGAAACCCCCTCCAGTGGTGACAACTACACAATGGCACTGAAGAGAGGAGGTTTGGCATGAGGAACAGAAGAGAAATTTCCTGCTAGCACAAGCCTTAAATCTCCTGAATGAAGCTGTGGGAGAAATCAAACCTGATCAAAGGTATGAGTTGCTAACTCATGGAGAATCTGAGACGGAGAGGGGGAGGCAGCAGCAGCACTGGGCTGCCCCACCAGCCATCCCCATAAATCAACCTGGGCCAGTTCAACAGGCAGCAGCCCAAGGGCCCCCGGTGGGGGGGACAATTGCCAGAAGTTGTCAAATTCCAAAGGGGCCTCCGTTGGAAGTAAAATATGGAGGGAATCCCAAGGAATTAGTGTTCTTCCAAGCCCAAGTTTGGAACCATATGGAAGAATTTGGAGAGGATTTTTCCTCAGAAGCAGCTAAAGTGAGATGTGTCAACAGGGCTTTAGAAGGAATGGCTGCAAAATGGATGGTGACATTACATAATAATAATGTCCCCCAATTGATGAACTATGACCTGTTCATTGCAGCATTGTGCACCATATTTGAAGACCTACTGGCCAAACGTAAGGCTAGGATTAGAATGTAGACCATAAATCTTCAAATCTCCATAAGGGGTGGAGATCAGTGGCCAAATACACCCGTGAAGTTACAGAACTGGCATGCCATATTCAGCTTTAGAAAAATATTTTTTATTATATATTCAGTGAAACAATAAATAATATATCCTGAAGAAGTAGTTAATAGGAAAATGAGCTCAAGATGGGTAGGCATTTTGTTAAAAAGAGGTACTCAAAATGCATTTGAAAACAATTGTAATAAAGAAAGAAGAAGGAAAGCAGAAATAAATTGCTTAAGTTTTAATTTCCAAAAGACAAAAAATTGTAAATCATCTGGCCAAATGTTTATATAATATGTTGACAATTGAAATGATCACGTAATTGGGATTAGCTATTACTCAGGAAGACCAAATCAGAATTCAGAAAGATCTTAACAGTCAGAGAATTGGCTGAATAGCACTAGCACTTAGATTTATATACCACTTCCTAGTAGTTTATAGACCTCTTTCAGCATATTTCCCACAATCTGGGTCCGCATTTTACCGATCTCAGAAGGATGGAAAAATGAGTCAACTCTGTGCCCATCAGGACTGAACTCCAGGCTGTGATCCTAATTTGCCTGCAATACTGGATTCTAATCACTGTGTATCCAGGGCTCTTCCAAACAATAGAATAAAATTTAACAAAAATAAATACAAAGTTTTTACAGAAGTATAATATAAGAGGGATACAGTCAAGATCAAGGGAAGTACTAATACCACTCTAGGGGAAAGCCTTAGTAAGACCACACCTAGAGTACTGCATCCAGTTTTGGTCACCACATTATAAAAAAGATGTTGAGACTCTAGAAAAAGTACAGAGAAGAGCAACCAGGATGATTAGGGGACTGGAGGCTAAAACATACAACGAACGGTTGCAGGAACTGGGCTTGGCTAGTCTAGTAAAGAGAAGGACCAGGGGAGACATGATAGCGGTCTTCCAATATTTGAGGGGCTGCCACAGGGAGGAAGGGGTCAAGCTATTTTCTAAAGCTCCTATAGGCCAGACAAGGAATAATGGATGGAAACTGAACAAGGAAAGATTTAAGGAGAAACTTTCTGACAGTGAGAACAATCAACCAATGGAACAGCTTGCCCTCGAAAGTTATGGGAGCGCCATCAGTTGAGACTTTCAAGAAGAGATTGGACTGCCATTTGTCAGAAATGGTGTAGGGTCTCCTGCTTGGGTGGGGGGTTGGACTAGATGACCTATAAAGTCCCTTCCAACTCTGATTATCTGTATCTGTATTTTTAAAACAAACATAAACAAACAAAACATAAAAACATCAGGCCAGCTTCCATATATGTACATATATGTACATATATCATTTCTGATAGCCAGCTTGGTATTATCCCTCTGGAAAAAGTATTTTAGAAGTATTTTGATTTGTTGAACAGTCTACTGAATAGATTAATTGAGAGCAGATGTTCCTAAGACATTTCCTGTTGTTTCTTCCATTTTCTGTGTTTATAATTGTTACTTGAAGTACACATTTTGTATGTTATTTAGTATAATATTGCAACATTATTATATATTATAGTTAAGTAGAGTCTGTGCGTCTTTCTCTCTATGCATGAAAAACTATCTGGCTTCTGTAGAAGACTGAATGAATTATTCTCATGGGAGCTAGTCTGGAAAAAAGCAAAGATCACATGCCTTTTGAATGAATGGAGAAAGCATTTAACTATAAACTGTTGGTTCCAATGGGGCTGAATTACAAAGAAGCACTCCATTTGCTCTCAGTTTATATATATGTATATGTATAACACACACACACACACACACACACACACATATGTATGGTATTCAGCTTTGTTTGGTGCTAGCCTTGTGCTTTGTTTGAATGTTTTTTTCTTCATCCTGATGGATTGGGAGTCTTGGTCTGTGTTTATTGGTCTTGGAGTTTGCTGTGTTCTGTTTGATTGGTGTTTCTAATATCTTCTGTCTGTTTTTTTGTCTTTATTGGCTGGCAACATAGTGTTTCGTGTATTGGGGGCTTTTAGTGCAGCTTGACTTCGGGTGAATGGCCGACTATCGTTTATTAGGAAACGAGGTTTCATTTGGGTGGCTGGCTGGGGTGTGTTTGGGCTAGAGGTATCAAGGGGATCTGTTTGTGCCCAGTTGTTTGCTTGGCTTAGGTGTGGAGATTTTTTTGTTTGTGAGTGCAGGCTTCCAACTGACAGTCTGGTGGAGTCATCTCTTCTATTCATGCTTTCAGGTCATTTTTCAATCTCAATGGCTTCTCTGATAATTCTGTAGCTGGGGTTTTCTATAGTGGCTAGGATTTTGGTGCCATTGAAGTTGATGCTATGACCTGTGGCTTTCATGTGTTGGACTAGTGAGGAGGTGTGTTCCATCTTTTTTATTGCATTTTTGTGTTCATCCAGGCAGGTACTTATTACAATTTCTTTTTTTTTTTTTAAATAAACTTTATTAATTTTACTTTTTTAAAAAAAAGACAACAACACAGCTATAAATTATATACAACAAAGAGACGCACCAGTCTTGGCGTAAGCCAAGAGGGAAAGAAAGGAAAGTTTGAGAGAGGAAAGAGGGAAAGGGAAGAGAAGGGGGGAAAAGTGGGGAAAACAAAGGTAGGAAAGACAATTATAATAAAACCATATTTTGTGACTGTCAGTAAGGTCTTTTCTTCTTCAAAGCTATCGTCGGCCTTAGTCTTCTTAGCGGTGAACTATCTTTGATTAAGCCAAATATACAAAGGATTCCAATTGCTAGAATAAATTGAAGATTCTTTATTTTTTAATGCTTGGGTTAGATTGTCCATTTCTGCACATTGTAAAATTTTCTGAATGACCATAAGTTCAGTGGGGATGGAAGGTAGTTTCCAGCACTGGGCAAATGCCAGTCTGGCCGCGGTTAAGATATGGATTGTAATATACTTTGATTTTTTGGATATTCGTTTATCAAAAATTCCTAGAAGGAAGGACTCCGGTTTGTACTCAATCTGTTCCATGGTTATTTCCTCTAGCCAGTGCCTAATTTTTTGCCAATACTTCTGGGTTTCCTTGCATGACCACCACATGTGGAAGAAGGTACCTTCTGTGTTTTGACATTTCCAACACTTGGGGCTCGTGTTGGGGTGCATCTTGGCCAATCTCGAAGGAGGCAGGTGCCATCTATAAAACATTTTATATAAGTTTTCTTTATAAGCTGCTGATTTTGTGATCTTAATGTTCCTGTTCCAGACCTTTTCCCATTCTGCTAGGGTAATGCTCCGACCCACATTTCTGCTCCACGCAATCATATTTCCCTTGACAATTTCTTGTTCCAGTTCTGTTTCTAATAAATATTTGTAAAATTTAGATATATTTTTTTTACTTGGTCCTAATAGAATTTTGTCTAGAGTCTGTAATTTATTGTAGATTCCAAATTCTTTAATGTCTTGTTTGTATTTACTATGAATTTGAAGGTACACCCACTGATCAATTATAAATCCTCGTTCTTGTAATTCTTGTCGTGTTTTTAACTTTCCTTGTAGGTCTAATAAATTTTCATACTTAATCATTTTGGTTATATCCAAATTATTAGGGTGTACTATCGCTTCCATTGGAGACAGCCAAATCGGTATTTTTAGATAAAGTTTTTTACGTACTTTTTTCCAATTAGTTAATAAAGCGTCCCTAATAAGATGCCTATGGAAATATGATTGCCTGGGTTTCCCTGATTCCCACAGAGAGGCATGCCATCCTTTCTGCATATCGTGGCCTTCTAATACTAGTGTTCTTTTGTTGGTTAGGTTTACCCAATCCTTTATCCATAGTAAGGTGGCTGCCGTATGGTATATTTCCCAGTTTGGCAAGGCTAACCCTCCTCTGCTTTTCAAATCTTGTAGGGCTTTTACGTTAATCCTAGCTTTTTTCCCCTGCCAAATGAAATTCAATGTTATCTTGTTTAGTTCCATAAAAAAATTTTTATTTAGTTTGATTGGAATTGTCTGGAATAA
Source organism: Pseudonaja textilis (assembly GCF_900518735.1). Next base: position 2,347,673 of record NW_020769326.1, read on the forward strand.
ATATAGAAATTTTGGCAGAATATTCATCTTAATCAAAGCAATCCTGCCCAATAAGGAAAGTTGTAACTTGCTCCAGAAATCCAAGTCTTTCTTAGATTGTTGAAGAAGTTTGTCATAATTATTTTCTTTTAACGATTTACTTTGTGGAGTTAGCCAAATTCCTAAGTATTTAATTTTTTTTGTCACCTGTATTCCCATTGTTGTCTCTAGCTTTTTATTCTGGTCTCCTGTTAAATTTTTATTCATTAATTTTGTTTTTCCCCTGTTTATTTTAAATCCCGCGACTTCTCCAAATCGTTCTAGTTCTTCTAATAAGTTGTGTCCTTTTTCTATAGGCTCCTCCAGAAAAAAAACCAAATCATCAGCGAAAGCCTGTAGTTTATATTCTTCTGATTTGATCCTCAGACCTCTAATTCTCAAATTTTGCCTAATGTACGTCAGAAGAGATTCTAGGGCGAATATGAAAAGCAGAGGGGAGAGAGGGCAACCCTGTCTTACCCCCTTTTCTATTTTTATCGGGCCAGTTTGTTCCCCATTTATTAGAATGTTTGCCTGTTGAGTGTGGTAAATTGTTGTGATGACATTTTCAAATCTGGTGCCAAGATTCATATTATATATTTTTTGAATTAAGAAATGCCAATTTAAATTGTCGAATGCTTTTTCAGCATCCAAGAACATAAATGCAAATTGTTTTTCCGGGTGGGCTTCATAGTATTCTGAAATGTCTATCACTGTTCTTAAATTATTCTTAATTTGTCGAAATGGGAGAAATCCATTTTGATCTTCATGGATATAAGTGTTTAAAACCTGTTTTAATCTATTAGCTATTATAGAAGAGAATAATTTGTAATCTGCATTCAGGAGCGAAATTGGTCTATAATTATTAATAAGTCTGTGGTCTAGGTCCTCCTTCGGGATCAGCGAAATTAAGGCTCCCCTCCACGAGTCCGGCATCTTGGCTGCTAAGAGTACCTCATTAAAAACATCCAGCATCAGTGGTCCAATTTGTTCTATGATAATTTTGTAAAGTTCTACCGGTATCCCATCCGGTCCAGGTGCTTTATTGTTACTTTGCTTCTCTATTGCTGACTTCAGTTCGGACCATGTTATTTTTTGATTTAATAATTCTATCTCTTCCTCTCCAATTGCTTTATCATTCGCTTCCTCCAGGTATTTCATTATTTTATCCTCAGAGACTTCTTCTTTTTTGTATAATTTCTCGAAGTAATTAAAAGTAATCTCTTTTTTCTTCTCTATCTCCTCCTGCATATTGCCCCCCTCATCCATTAATTGGTGTATCAATCTTTTTTCTTTCGTTTTCTTAAGTTTGTGGGCTAACCATCTCCCTGGTTTGTTTGCATGCTCAAAGTAGATTTGTTTAGTCATTTTCAGACTAATCTCCAATTTTTCTTGTTCCAGTAAATTTAATTTGTGTTTAGTTGTTATTAACTGGTTCTGTATTCTTTGGTTTTTGGGGTTCTTTTGTAATTGGATTTCTAAATCTTTAATTTCTTGTTGTAGATTACTTTGTTGGGCATACTTTCTTTTATTTCTCATAGCATTGTAAGAGATTGTTATTCCTCTTATAAATGCCTTAAATGTGTCCCATATATTTTGTTTCGAAGTTAGATCATTATTATTTTCCTTTAAGAAGAAGTTCAGTTCTTCTTTCAGTTTATTAATATATTCTTCTTCTTTTGTTAAATGAGTGTTAAAAGTCCATCTTTTCTTTGGTTTTCCTCTACCTCTCCAGGTTATTTGAATTGGATTGTGGTCAGCCCAGTCATTTGGTAAGATTTCGCTATCTTTGATTTCATTAATCAATTCACCGTTTATCCAAGCCATATCTATTCTTGTCCAAATTTTGTGCGGGTTAGAATAATAAGTAAACTGTTCTTTTTTGGGATTTAATTTTCTCCAGATATCTACCAGATTCATTTCATTCAACATATCCTTACATGGCTTAGAAAATTCTCTATTCCCTTTTTTGTTCTTACTCCTATTACTATGATCCTTCCGGTAGTCAGCAATAGAGTTAAAATCACCAATCAGAATAATATTACCATTTTCGAATTCTGTTATTTTTTGATGGAGATGTTTAAAAAATTTACCTTGATCATCATTTGGGGCATAGATTACTACCAGTAAGAGTGTAATGCCATTAATCGAGATTTGTACTACCAGCGTTCTTCCTTCAGGGTCCGCCCAGATTAACTCCGCTTTTAAGTCATCTCTCACATAGATTGCGATGCCTTTCTTTTTGTGTTTATCTGCTGGTGCTGTAAATAATTTTCCCAGTTTCGGACACTCTAGGAATTTCTCCTCACTTTTCCTAACGTGTGTTTCTTGTATGCAAATTATATCAACATTTTGTTTTATTAGTTTGGTTAGAGTCCTTTTCCTTTTAGCTCTTGAATTTAGGCCGTTTATATTAATGGAAAGAATTTTCTTTCCTTCGTCCATTTACTTAAGTCTGCCTCGCTTTTTGTCTCGTAACTCTACGGCTCTCTTCTTGTGGCTGATATGGAGTTGTTTCTTCTCTTCCTCGTTGTAAGTTGTCTTTCCCTTGAATTTGGACAGATCTTTCTTCCTTGTTCCTATGGCGGTTATGATCCTCCTGCATATTTCTTTGGATTTTCTCCCTAGTGAGTTGATCCTCCGTGGTTGTTAGCTGTTCTAGGAAGTTTTGTGCTTGTTCAATTGAGTCTATTTTAATTTTTCTTCCCTTCCACGATATTAGCATCCCTTCTGGGATTAGCCATTTAAATGAGATTTCGTTTTTATTTAAGTAATTAGCTAAAAATTTATATTCTTGCCTCATGGCCCTCACTTTACTTGGAATCTGCTTAAGAATTATAATCTCTTTGTCCTTATATAATATTCTCTCATCTCTGGCCTTTCTATATATTAGGTCTCTCATGCATCTTCTTGAAAAACGGATATGGATCTCCCTTGGGCAATTGTGACGCCTTGCATAGCTGGTATTCACCCTATAGATTTCATCAAATTCCTTGAGTAATTCATCTTTCTCTTTTTCTACTAGTTCAGCCAACAAACCTGCCATTAATTGTTCTAATTCTTCATTTTTGGATTCCTCCACATTTTGGAACCTTAAGTATGCAGCTGCTCTGTCCATCTCAAGTTGGACCAAGGAATCTTCCATTTCTTTATTAACATTTTTGAAATCTTCCTCAGTCCTTTCTAGGTTCCTCTCCACTTGTTCCGTCCTTTTCTCTATTTCTTTTATTTTTAATTCAGTTCTTTCCATGACCAATTGTATTGTCCCAACCCTATCTTCAACTCTCTGTATATCTGCTCTCATCTCCTCTTTTAATTTACCCATTTCTTCCTTCAGTTCGCTAATATCTGCTCTGGTCTCATTATGATTCCTAATCATAATCTCCTGCATTCTAGACATCGATTCTTGCATTGATTCTTGCAGGGATAATAATGTCACTTGTAAGTTGGCATTCGTAACAGTCGGTTGTTTTTCTCCTTTCAAGGTCTCTTCTATAGTTTTCTGCGTTGTTGGGGAGGCAGATGCCAGAGTTGTCAACAAGGTCTGATTGTTCTTCCTTCCTGTTTTCAGGGCCGTGGTTGTTGTGGAAGTCATCTCTGCTAAGATTTGTTTTTGCAATTGGACAATGTTAAGAATATTATCCCAAATCACCATTCGATGTAATAGCCCTTTAAGTGTGATTACAAATCTATTTGCTATGCTTACACCCCAGATACTTTTAGCTCTCTTTCTTTGGCCCAATCTATCATTCAGGCAAATTAAATTCCAATTCAATAGAGTGTTATCAGTTACTATACAATACTATACAATAGGTGCTATACAATAGAATGAAATCAAATATTATGTATTATGTATTATTCTCTATATTAAATTCAAATACCAGAGTTAATTGTATTTTACCCCTAGTAAATCATACTTGTTTAAAGCATACAACCAACTCTAGAATTTCTCACTCTATATATACTTTTGTCCTATAGTATATATAAATATTTAAGATTCCATTCTATCTGAGACAACCCTATTAACAGTCCTTAAGATTTTTATATATCCAAGAGAGTCTAATCTGTAAACCCTAATACCTGTAACAAGCAGTTTGGCTTTATACTTTATACTTGTATTTTTAACTATTATAAAAAAAAAAGAAAGACCAGAGAGAAAGGGAGAGAGAGAAAGAGTGCCAGAGGAAAGGGGTCTTTCCAATTATAGGAAATCACTAAGCACGTATCTGTAGGATTAGTTCCATAGAAAAACAAGTCTGAGTTAGGGCTGGCGTTTAGTCTTTTAGTCTCTCCTCCTGGGCGCACCAAGGAAGCAGGGGGAGGAAGTGCTGACTAATTGCTGTCAGCGATCAGTCTTGGCCAGGCTTCCGTCTGTCTCCTCCTTCTTCTTCCCTCCTCTTCTCCCCCTCTGCCAGCAACTGTCAATCCACCGTCACTTTGGGTATCCGCCTCAGATTAATCACTTTAAAAATCAGTTTTTGTAGACAATAATGCTAAGAGGAAAGGATCTTGCATATAAAAGTCAGTGCGACGTTTTCCGGCTCTCCACCTCTCGCTCTGCCCTCCTTCACAGCCAAAATCCTCTCCTAGTCTTCCAGCCTTCTCAAGCACTGATCCTGGATGGCAATCCACTTCCGAGTTTCTTAAATTCCCACCGCCTTTTTCTCTCCTCAGCAACGCTCCAATCCACACTTTCACTCTGAGTGTCGAGCCACTCTAAACGCGTTTATCCCCCATTCACTTTTCAAACTGCTTTTCTAGCCGCTTGTCTCCAGCTTCCCCCCCTGTTACTCACAATGAAACAGGGAGAATCGGACCGATCACTCTCACGGCTTTGTAATCCTTCTGCCCTCTTCCGCTCAGACCCTTCAGACTGTCACTTTTTGCTTTGTCAGTTCAGTGGCAGACCGGACTTTGGAGCCGCCATTAGCTGGCAGCTGGCTCAATCGCGCTGGTCTCAGAGGCTCTTCCTTCGTTGCTGGGGAGTTGCCTTCCCCCAAACAGCAACCCGGGGGTCCTCTATTCTGACACGAAGCTCTACGGGTTTCGTGTATCCACTGGGGATCCCTCCAAACGCGAGAAGAGGTGTTCGAAAGCCCCAGCTGGGCTTCTACACCTCTGGACGTCCCTGTCCTGCCACCGGAAGTTTTTCTCCATCTGTTTCTTATATCCTTATTACAATTTCTATTAATAGAAATTGGTCTGTCCGATGTATGTGGCAGGGCATGATGCGCAGGGGACTTCATATATGCCTTGGTTTTCCAGGTCAATTTTATCTTTGGGGTTTCTTAGGATGGCTGCTATTTTTTGTCTGTTTTGAAGGCAATCAATGTGATGCCTGATCTTATTGATTTTGTCTGTTGTACCTCTTATGTAGGGCAGGGATGCTGTTCCATAGGTCTGTTCATCTTCTAGGTCTCTATTATGTCTCAGTGTGTTTTTGTGGATCAAGCCGGTGATTTTGCTTTTGTGGAAGCTGTTAGCTGTCAGTACTTTAGTCAGGGTGCGTAGGTCAGTTTTTATGTATGTCTTGTCTGCCAGGTATTTCATTCTGGCAATTAGTGTTTTCGCCACAGAGTTTATCTGTGCTGGGTGGTGGTGGGATTGGGCATTGAGGTAGCGGTTGGTGTGTGTTTTCTTCTGGTATATGGTGTGTCTGAGTGTGCCATCTGTTTTTTGTAGATTAGTACAGCTAGGAATGGTAGTTGTTTGTTTGTTTCCATTTCCATGGTGAATTTGATTTTGGGGTATGTGCTGTTTAGGCTTTCTTTTCCATGGGGCCAAATAACAAATGTGTCATCGATGTGTCTTAACCATAGTTTGGGTTTGTGGGTGGCATTTGCCAGGGCTCTGGATTTGAATTCTTCCATGAACAGATTTGCAATAACAGGTGACAGTGATGATCCCATGGGGGCTCCTTTAATTTGCTTGTATCTTTGTCCTTTGTAAATGAAATATGTGTTGGTTAAGCAGTGTTCTTCTAGTGCCATGAGGTGTTTGGGTGATTGGTATTTGTTTTTGATGATTTCTAGGGTTTCTTTTATTGAGACTTGAGTGAATAGTGAAACCATGTCAAAACTTACAAGCAGATCTTTTTGTTCCACATGTAGATCTTTGATCATTTCTAAGAGGTGGTATGAGTTTTGTACATGTGAAGCTGCTGCTTCAGCATGGTAGCTAGGTATTTGGCTAGGTTTTGTAGTGGTGCTCCTCTAGAGCTGACTATGGGTCTGAGAGGTATGCCTTCTTTGTGTATTTTGGGGAGGCCATATAGTTTGTGGCATCTGGAATATTTTTCTCTTGGGATGATCATCTGTTGGATCTCTTTGCTCATGTTGCTGGCTATGATTTTCTTCTTGGTTATTTTTTCCAGATATGTGGTTGGGTCCGTGTTTATGGGTATTATATGTGGAGTCTTGGAGTAGGTCTGTCAGTTTTGTTTCATAGTCCTTTCTGCCATTACTACTGTGGCATTACCTTTATCTGCTGGAAGTATGATTATGCTGCTATCGTTCTTTAGGGCTTGCAGGGCTTTTTGTTCCTCTTTGTATAAGTTGCTTTTGGGTGGTTTGCTTGTGCATAGGATATTAGTAACTTGGTGTCTTATTCTATCAGCTTCATCTGTATTTAATTTAGTTAAGCTGGATTCCACTCTGCATATGATGGATTCTGTGGGGATTTCTTGGGTGCAATTATAGCATAGTTAAATCCTTTGGTTAGGATATCTGTTTCTGTTCTGGTAAGTTCTCTATTGGAAATGTTGTATACTAATTGTTTCAGCTGTTGTTTCATTTTTATTTGATTTGATTTGTCAATTGCTTACAAGATAATAGGTATAAGTATAAACATAGTTATGAATACACAGATACATATAAGAAAAATAAAAGAAACAATAGGATAGAGACGGTAGGCATGTTGTTGTGCTTATGGATGCCTCCTACAGACCTCTTATGAAAGGGGTGAGGTCAATAGTAGACAGTCTAAGGTTAAATTTTTAGGGTTTGGGGAAGAAACCACAGAGTCAGGTAGAGTATTCCAGACATTGACCACTCTATTGCTGAAATTGTGTTACCTGCAATCAAGTTTGGTGCAGTTTCCTAAGAAACCCCAAGGATAAAATTGACCTGGAAAACCAAGGCATATATGAAGTCCCCTGCGCATCATGCCCTGCCACATACATTGGACAGACCAATAGAAGAATAAGTACCCGCCTGGATGAACACAAAAATGCAGTAAAAAAGCTGAAACACACTTCCTCACTAGTCCAACACATGAAAGCCACAGGTCATAGCATCAATTTCAATGGCACCAAAACCCTAGCCACTATAGAAAACCCCAGCCACAGAATTATCAGAGAAGCCTAGAGATTGAAAAAAGACCTGAAAGCATGAATAGAAGAGATGACTCCACCAGACTGTCAATTATTTGGAAGCCTGCACTCACAAACAAAAAAATCTGCACACCACAAGCCAGGCAAACACCTGGGCACAAACAGATCCCCACTGATACCTCCAGCTCAAACACACCCCAACCAGGCACCCAGATGAAACCTAGCTTCCTAATAAATGATAGCCATCCATTTACTCAGAGCCAAGCTGCACTAAAAGCCTCCAATACAGGAACACAATGTTGCCAGCCAATCAAGACAAAAAAAAGCCACAAAACAGACAGAAGATATTAGAAACACTAATCAAGCAGAACACAGCAAACTCCAAGACCAATAAACACAGACCAAGACTCCCAACCAAACAGGATGAAGAAAAAAACCATTCTAACACAGCAGTAGGCTAGCCCCAAATTTATAACAGAAACGGCTGTGAAAGCCTGACTCACAGACGAACCCAATACACAAGCCTGATGATGGCAGATGAGATTCTGCCCAAACGTTGCTACAACTTTAAAAGCACAACTATAATGATGTGGGAAAATACCCGAACAAAGCTGAATACCATATATATGTGTGTGTGTGTGTGTGTGTGTGTGTGTGTGTGTGTGTATGTATGTATGTATGTATGTATGTATATGTTGTGGCTCCGATTCCTGAGCCTACGTTGTTAGAGGAAGAGGACTCGGAAGATCAGGAGGAGGAATTGGGAATGCCTTCCTCCCCAGGACCTTCCTCTTTGGCAATGCCTTCCTCCCTGATAATACCTCAGGTTTCAACAGATAACCGAGAGGAACAGCCTGAGATTAATCAGGAGGAGGAGGGCATATCGGAGCAGCCTCTGACAGGGAATCAAGTAGACGAATGTTGGCTTAATCCTAGGCAGCGTCGTAGGAAGAAGTTTGAGCTGCAACGTAGGAGGCGTGGGCAAATCAGAGAGTGAGCTGAGTCATTGAGACACACCCCACAGGGGATAAAAGTGGGTGTGTTTTCTCTGGAAACTTCGTACTGGACAAACTTTTACTTTTTTTTCAGGCTTCAGTGTGATTGTTTCTTGTGGTCTGTGTTGGAAGCTTTAGTGCTAATTCTTCTGGTTATCATTTCGGACTTGGCAGGCAGCGCGTGTTAGAATGCCAAGGACATTATCTGCATAAAGGAATTAACTCTGTAAAGACCGAGTTTTCTTGCCTGCCTGTATTTGTTTGAGTTTGGACTCTTCATCTTTCTTGGAAAGAAGAAAGGTGAGACATAACATATATATATATATATTTTCTGAGGTTCTCGCGGGTATTTGTATGTGAATCTTTGGTTGTTCGGGTTTTCTCCCACGTAAGATTCGAAGTATCTAGGCAATGTTTCGATGAAGTCTCATTCATCATCTTCAGGCTTCTTTCTTCGGCTCTGTGCTTCTCAGAGTGATGTGAGATTGCAGCTGCTTCTTCCTTTTAACTGCTAGTGGGGGTGTGACTTGATTGGGTGGGGGCTTGGCTGTGTTCTGATTGGGTGGGGGTGTGTTCTCATTGGTAGGGGGTTTGGCTGTGTTCTGATTGGTTGGGGGGTTGGCCGTATTCTGATTGGCTGGAGGCGTGTTCTGTTCAGGTGGGGGCTTGGTTGTGCTCAGGTTGGTCTTAGTTGCTGGAGGATTTGAGTTGGTGAGCTGTGATCTTGCTGTTTGGCTTCGAGTTCGTGGTCGTGCTGCATCTTCATAGTGGGTGTCGGTTTGCTTCATGTATGGCTC
>NW_020769326.1:2357212-2414308 GCF_900518735.1 Pseudonaja textilis
ATATATAAAAGAAACAATAGGACAGGGAGGGTAGGCACGTTGGTGCGCTTATGCACGCCTAACATCATACTATCTAACTCAGCGCATTGGAAAATCTTTTCTATTATTGCTTCATCATTCAGTATTCCTTTTAACTTCCATGTTTGGGCAATTAGTAATCTTGCAGCTGTAATAACATGAATGATTAGTTAAATATCTGCTTTTTAAAAATTCTCATTTATTATTCCCAATAAAAACATTTCGGGTGTATAATTTATTTTTAAATCCAACATTTCTTCTAGCCATTGCCATATTTTGTGCCAGAATTCTTGTATTTTCTTGCATTCCCACCACATATGATAATATGTGCCATGTTCTTTCAAACATTTCCAGCATGTAAGTGATTGAGAGCTACATATTTTGGTTAACCTAGCAGGTGGTAGATGCTATCTGTAAAACATCTTAAACAGGTTTTCTTTGTAGGATATGGCTAACATAATCTTTTTATTCCAGTCCCAAATTTGCTGCCATTGGTTCAAATTTATGTTATGGCCAAAATTTCTAGCCCAAGTTAACATTGGTTCTTTAAATTGCTCCTCATACATTTTATAGTCCAGTAAATAGTTATACAATTTCTTTATTTGTTTCTTCTCTGATCCTAATATTTTATCTAATATTGTATCTTGACAGTTAATTCCCCATTCTTTTTTATCCATTTCATATCTAGATTGTACTTGAAGATATACCCACCATTCCAACGTTAAACCCTGCTGGTTAAGTTCCAGTCTTTGTTTTAACCTGCCTTCATCTGTTAAAATACCTTTATATGTGATTGCCTTTTTCTGGTTGTAGAGATTCAGATACGATATGGCTTCTAAGGAGAAGAGCCAACTTGGAATTTCCACATAGTTTTGTAATCTTATTTTATTCCAAATTAAGATTAGAGCTTGTTGGATATTGTGCCTCAAAAAATATTGGTGTGTCATATGTCTACTGGGCCACAAATGTGCATGCCAGCCCTGTTGTAAATCGTGCCCCTCTAAAAGTAAAAATCTTTTATTATCCAAATTTATCCAATCCTTAATCCATGTGAAGGCAGCCACTTGATAATATAGTTCCCAATCTGGAAAGCCCAATCTCCCTCTTTCTTTAGCGTCTTGTTGATGTTTTAATTTGATTCTTGATCTCTTACTCTGCCAGACAAAATGTAACGTTATTTTATTCAGATCTTTAAAGAAAATTTTCCCTAATTTGATCTGGACCTCTTGCCTAATTATTCTTGTTAAGATCTCTAATGTATATATGAACAGTAACGGGGGAAAGGGCAGCCTTGTCTCGTGCCTTTTTGTATATGAAATTTAAGTTTAAGACTGAATCCTGGATAGCTAATTTTATTATCTGCATTTTGCATACATCATGAGCCCTGCATCTAGGATGGGATTCATTATATCTGTTTTCATTTCTACACTTACCAGATATTGAATATATAGAAATCTATAACAATGATTACATTTAAAGCATTCTATGGTTTGTGATCTCAGGAGTTGAGGCAGATCTTACTTTATCTATGTAGTAAATAATTATTACCTAAATAATAAGCAGTGGTGAGATTCAGCCAGCTCACACCAGTTTGACCAAACCAGTTAACTTTTTATGCAGTTTGGAGAATTGGTTGATCCCACCACTAGTTGGCCCCTGCCCTACCTACCCCTCCCAGCCACTCCTTTTCTTGCCTTACTTGCATTGGCAGCTCATCTAGGCTCTCTGGTTCCCCAGTAGCCTTCTCAGCTCACCTAGACCCGTAGCGCCCGCAGCCCAGCTGCTCTCCAGCTTCCTTGCTCGCCACCCTTTGCCACTCACCTAGTTTTGGGTAAATTGTTCTAAATACAGGGATTGTGTGATTCCCCCTCCTACCCTATTGCATTGCCCATGGGAAAATCTGCTCCAAGGTTGAATAAATCCAGTGTCAAGCCCCAAAACAGCAAGCCTCAACAAGCCATTTCAGGATTGCCATTCAGGGAAGGGAGATTGCAGGGGCATGACTAGGAGCCACGCTAATCAACTGGGAGGTAGTGAACGGAAGGCAGTGTCAATCATCTGGGATGATAGGAAGTGGTGAATGGACCAGCCGCACAGATGAGCTGGGAGGCTTGGAGGAAGCAAATGAACGGCCATGTCGATCAGCTGGGAGGTGTGAATGAACCTGCCACACCAATCTGCTGGGAGACTGGGGGTGTCTGCAACCCATTTTTGGCCTGGACGGCCTCCTGCAAAATCCTGCAGCAACCACAATTCCCTCACTAACCTGCTTTCCAGCTCCATTCCTTGACATGCAGGGCAACAAAAGACTATGTGACTACCATTTAAAAAAAAAAAATTAATCAGATCTTCTAAAAGACCTTCTAAAAGATTGCAAGATCTTTTTTACTTGAGAAGTTGGAAGGCCTGATTGCACTTTAAAAAAAATTGGTAGTCACATGGTGTTCTGTTGCTCTGCATGCAGAAAAACAGAGCTGGAAAGCAAGTTAGTGGGGGAATTGTGGTTGCTCTGGAATAGGGTGTAAGTGAGGATTTTGCATTAAGATTGCTCTGGAATGGGGTGGAAATGAGGATTTTGCATTATGATTGCAAATTATTATGACTAAGTAAGAACCAGTAAAAGAAGAATGGAAAAATCCTTATCTGCACATCAGGGTTTCTCAGTTTTGACAAGTTTAAGATGGGCAAACTTCATGCTGCCTCGGGAATTCTGGGAATTGACGTCCATGCAGCTTAAAGTTATCTAAATTGAGAAGCATGGGTCTAGACTAGAGTTTAGGATTTTCCATTCCTGTTTTATTTAGAGTTTGGTGCAATTAAATAAATCAGCTGTGGTTTCCTTAACAAATAGTAATTAAAGCAATATGAACCATTACTGGACTTTTTGTGAGAAACTGAATTTAAAAGTTGATCTGGGGCTTTTTTTTTTTTTGAAACAAATTTTATTGATTTTAACAAGAAACAAACAAGACAAAACATCATTAAACACTAAAAACATAAAACCGCTTTCCATCATAGATCTTTACAAAGCAGGTAACACATTATTTTATATCGCATTTTTCTAATTTATCTCATTTCGATGTAGGCACATAAATTCCCTTTAACAGATTTCACATTATTTCTCTTTACTCTTATTCAATAACGTTTCTTTTCTAGTTTATCTGCTATTCAATCATCACACTTATATTTTCCTCTGACTTATTTTTGGTTTTGGTTTTTTAAAAAAACAAATTTTGTTAGCTTTACAAAACATACAAACAGTCAAGGCATATTAACATAAAGAATCTTTCTGGAAGAACCAATAAAACGTGCCAAATGTAATATGTGCATTTACATTATCTGCTCATCTTCATATCCTATCCCAATTTCTCCTTTTCATTCTGTTGTCCAGATTATATTTCTTACTAATCAAAATTTTTGCCTTTAAAAAAAAAACAATAGACAAAACATACATAACATAGAACATAAAAAAACTCATTTCTGAAAGCTGCTTAATCCCGGGTTAAAACTCTTCGCACAGACACAAATTCAAAAACAATATTTACTTTATATGTCAATCCATATCTTATTACCATTTTCAATTTTCTGTATAACTTCTTCCCTCTTTTATCTTTCTTAATTATATTTTGTTTATCTTATCTCAATACAATTCATAGTACTTAACATTTTTTGTCTGTTCTTTTACAGTTATCCATTCATCTTTTTTCTTTAAATATACTTCTCCTGTACACTAATTGGAGTAACACCTTTAACTCTTTTCCCTAACTTCACAATACTTAATATAACACTTAAATTATATTGAGATTCTGGTTAGTACATTCTAAAATTACACAAAAAACTTTATAAGAAAAGCAAATAGACTAGAATTACAAAATGTAAGCCTATAACCCACCAGAAATACCATAAAAGAGCAAATCATACATACTAATACACATTCTACTCTGAATACACATAGAAAAACACACTTTTATGTACCTTCCAGAATCCCTTTTTCAATTAAATTTACCCATTGTCTCTAAATAGATTTTGTTTCTTAGAATCTTGCTTCCCAGCATTAAGGTTTTTCATCCCCTCCTTTCTCACTTGTTTGTTTTTCTCCTTGCCTTTTTTACCCCCTTGTCTCTCCTCCTCCCTTTTCTTCTTCTGCTTACTCACTTTCTGTTGTTTTCTAACCTTATATCCAGCTTTCATCTCATTTTTCTCTTTTTGGATTGTTTTCTCTACCCTTAAAATCCCCTTTTTCTTTTCCTCTTCCTCCTCCTCCCCAAAGTAAACCCATTGCTCATCCAAAATGGCTTCTTCTTCTTCTTTGTTCCAGTCATCCTGCTGCGTAGTCAATTTTTCATAAGTGCGTACCGCCATTTCTAAAAATGGAAAAAGAGTGCCCAAAGAATCTTTTCCATCTTGCTCTTCTTTCTTATATTTTTGGTATTGAGTTTTTAATTCATCCAAAAGCAATGCCATCCTGAAGAGAAAGATTTCTTCAAAAACAACCACCCAAGTATTTTTAATCAAGAGTAGTTCCAAAAGAATTCCAAAGTCACTAAAAAGTCCAAATAACTGTTTCTTTCAATACTTTTTTTTTGCCTTCTTCAATTTCTCTTTGTGGGGTTACTGATTGATCAAAAGGTTCCCATTAAAATGTATCTTTCTTTAAAATTCTAGGCAGTTTCCTCCTTTTTCAAGCTCTGCTCCAAAAAGTTTTTTTTCCTCTCCCCCCACTTACAACAACAATTTCCCTTTAAACGCTCAGAAATCCATACCTCCAATGCGGGCTTTCCAATTTCTGAGGGTGTTAAGTCCAAAGTCCTTTCTCTGATAATTTTCAAGTTAAAATACCTTCGGTGCCCAATGCATTTTCCAGTTCTGCATTTAATGTTTCTGTGGGGTGGGAGAGTAAGTAGAAAAAAAAGGTTTCCCTTAGCAGCTTTCTCCGCCACTCCTCTCTTCTTAGGGATACAGTGTATCTTTCAGGCAATAAACAATTCCACTCCAGGGTTTTAGAAGCTGTTATTTTCCCGGCACAGCCAACACTTTCACTTTTGAATCTTCCTTCTCCTTCTTCCTCCAGCGCAATCTTTTCCAGCTGCCAGCTTCTTTGTGGCGGCCATCACTGACTGCCACTGCACCGCCTTGAGAAAAGGAGGTTAAGCTGGGTGAGGAGGGGGTCTGCGGCACCCCCAAACCCCTTACCAGATCCTCCCTATCTTCGGCTGCCTCTACAGGGCAGCCTTATCCTCCAGATCCGTCTGGATCGGAGGCACCAAGACGGCGAGCACAGCAGGGATCGTGGAGAAATGCAAATCCCTGCTGTCGCCGAAGCCTGGCAACCCGGAAATCCCAGTTGATCTGGGGCTTTGATGATTAGATATGGGATTATGGAAATAATGTAGACAAATGGTAATCTTAGAGTAAGAGTTTGATATATTTTTACTTATATCTGTACCAAAGAAAGTTGTAAGTCATTCTTTTTTGTTTTCCTTCTTTTCTTCTTTCACTCTTTTTCTCTCTGAGCCTTTTCTTTTTTTCAAATTGGTTTTTATTTGTTTATCCCTTAGCTTTGTATTTTTTTGATGTACAAAAGATCAAAGACACAGCCATTATAGTTCTACATTCCTTATTTACAGAAATAATGTCAAAATTTAGAATGAAATCCACTGGGAGCCATCTCATATAAGGCAGGCTCTGGGTCCCTCTAACCCAAAAGTGTTTATCGATAGAAGAGAATATTTGTAGCTCAAGGTTGAACGGGGGGGGGGGGCGCCTTGGTGCTCTCTGAGCTTTATGTTTTTCTTGCAGATATTTCATTACTAAACTAGGTAAAATCATCAGTACTAGAAGAGAGTGGAGCGTGCTCTTATTTTCATATACTAGTGGCTTACCCTGTAAGTGTTGATCAGTTGCTTCACAAACAGTGTTTTGATTGGTGCTGGGTCTCTACAACCTCAGGCAGAGAAGGGCTGTTCTGCACCCTGCCTTCAAATGTTCTTTAAAATACAGAGTGTCCCAGCATTCCTTTAGAAATCTCCCAAATGCAAACTCTGATTACTCATCCTAAAATGAATCCTCTTTACCTGGAGCTTCAAAATTTTCTGTTTACTGGGAAGATGTGCAGCTAAAGTCAGTCTACATTTAGTGTATATCTGGCTTTGGGGATATTTCTTCATAATCAAACAAAAGTGTCTTTTCTGTGCAGTTCACACCCCTTGCTCGCTAGATCTGGATGTCACAAAGCAAAGCACACATTTTGTAATTAACTCCTGTGTCCTGTTTTGGCTGGCAGAGTGCTACAGAAGGCTGAGTGCTGTCATGCCATGGGCCATGCCCACCCAGCCATGGCCATCCAGCTAGGGATTCAATGTAGAGAAAAGTAAAGTCCTGCACTTAGGCACACATATAGACTGGGTGAAACCAGGCACAACAGCAGTAACTGTGAGAGGGATCTTGGAGTCTTAGTGGACAACCAGCTAAATATTAGCCAGCAGTGTGCAGCAGCAGCCAAAAAAGCTAATGCAATCCTAAATTGCATTAACGTAGGGATACAATCGAGATCAAGTGAGGTACTAATCCCACCACTGGTAATAAAGTATGTGAGAAGGTATAATAGTTTGTGGAATTTTGTATACTTATTTAAGGTTTCTTTTTTAAAAAAGATTCCTTGTTCTTTCCTGATTGAGATCTATTCAAATAGGGCAAATTGGAAATATGTTTAACAAATAGGATGGTAAGAAAATAATAAAGAAACAAGACTTTGTTATTTCAGAGTTTACAGTCAAATTCATTTAACAAATAGGGAAACTGATAGGCTGCTACAGACTTTGTACCTTTGTTACTGAATAAGCAAAGCTGCCCATTTGACTTTTAGCATATTTACTGATCACCAACATCATAAATCACAGGTCAGTGACATTCATTAGAACAAACCAAAGGTTTATATATCTAGTTGTTATTTTTCATTTATCCACTACATGGAAGCAACAAATTGGGAAATTTTCATCTTACACATCAAACTCTTCAAATGTAATAATCAAATATGGTAAAAACATAAAAAACATTAAAAGTGAAAAAACAATTGCTCTTATCAGTGTTACATCTCTAGAAGTTATTCAATATAGATTTATGAGATTTGTTCTCCATGCTCATTTTCTTTTTTTTATAATTTTTTTATTTTTTAATAACAAGATAAACATAAACATAAACAACAAAATAAATATAAACATACCACAAAAGACATAAAAAGATCCTTCTTCATGAATTTACATACAGTGCATCGATTGGTTTACCACTTTTTTTTGTGCATCCATTTCCTAGTCACTAGTATAATTATATTACATAATAGCTCATATTATCAATCAATAATTGTATAACCTAATATCATCACTAAAAAAAATCATTTATAATTTTGTTAATTCATATTTTAATGAGATAAGTATAGTTTGCTTAATTTATTTTGCAATAAATCATAAGATCATACCAAATCTACCTTAATAATGTTTTATAAAGATAATATTAAGAAAAAAAAATTTTTTTATGCTAAATCTGAATATTCTATCATTATGTTTTATTATCTAACCATTGATAAAAAAGATCCCAAACTTCATAAAATTGTTTATCTTCTTGTTCTCTGATTTCAAATTTCAATTTACTCATTTCAGCACAATCCAATATTTTCTTAATAATTTCTTCTTCTGATGGAATTTTCTCACTCTTCCAGTTCTTAGCAAATACAATCCTAGCCGCTGTTAATATATTTACAATCAAATACTTCAAATTTTTATTATATATATCAGGTAAGATTCCCAATAAAAAAATCTCTGGTTTCAAGTCTATATGTGTCTTTGTCATTTTTTCCAACCATATGCGAATTTTAGTCCAATATTTTCTAGCATCCTCACAAGTCCACCACATATGGTAGTATGAGCCAGGTATCTGATGACATTTCCAACATTTTTCAGATTTGTTCTTAAACATTCTTGCAATTCTTGTCGGGGGAAAATGCCACCTGTAAAACATCTTATACAAGTTTTCTTTATAAGCTGTTGACATTGTCGTTTTATAATTTTGAGACCACAATTTTTCCCAATTCTCCAAATCAATCCCATATCCAAAATTCTTCCCCCAAACAATCATCGTTTCTTTAACTTGTTCCTCCTCTAATAAAATTTCCAACAAATAAGTGTATAATTTTTTAATCATTTTTTCATCAGTACCTGTCAAGATCCTGTCTAGATCAGTCAATTTATCATAAAATCCCTCCGCTTTAGAATCTATAAGATACCTTGAATGTATTTGCGCATATGAAAACCAATTCATCTTTATGCCTTGTTCTTCTAGTTTTTGCATTGTTTTAAGTTCACTCTTTTCATCCAATATTTTCCCATATCTAACTGTTTGTTCCTTCTCATATATTATAGGATAAGAAAAGGCTTCAATAGTTGATAACCAGACTGGGATTTTCAAATAACATTTTCTCTTAATTTTCTCCCAATTCAACCATAAAGACTCCCTTATATAATGCCTTCTAAAATAGCCCTGCGGTTCCCTTATACCACAGAAAAGCATGCCATCCCGGTAATAAATCATGCCCCTCTAGTGTCAACAATCTAGTCTTTCTTAATGTTATCCAATCCTTAACCCACATTAAATTTGCAGCTTGGTAATACAACTCCCAATTCGGAAGGCCAAAACCTCCTCTAATTCTAGCATCTTGCAGAAGTTTTAATTTTATTCTGGCTTTCTTACCTTGCCATATGAACTTCAACACAATTTTATTTAATTCTTCAAAGTAATCTTTACCAAGCCTGATTGGTATGGTTTGGAATAAATATAAAATTCTGGGTAAAATATTCATCTTGATTGTTGAGATTCTACCTATCAATGACAATTGTAGATTTTCCCATTTTTTCAAATCAGATGCTATCTGTTGTTTAAGTTTGATATAGTTATTCTCTTTCAATGTAGTACATCTTGACGTCAAATATATCCCCAGATATTTAACCTTATTCGTAACTTATGCTCATTTTCAAAGTTATCCCTAATGAGTTAATGATTGTTGATCTCATTCTGTTATTGAAATTGCCTTCAAACTGGTTGTCTGTGAAACAGATTATTATTGAATTTCTTAGTTCAATGTAACAAGAAATTTCTTATTTTCTTCTCTCAGCCAAAGCACTAATATTAGTACATCTGGCATAAGGCATTTTCAAGCTGAATCAACATGTTTTAGGTTTTGATTTACAAACTGACAGATAAAAAGTACAACATTAAATGTATTACTAGATAGAATTAGAAGGAAATAGAGCCCCAATTTATCAGATAACAGCATTGTTCAGCACTGCTGGCTTTCTTTGACTGTGAAAATCTTGATGGGAGGAAGAAGTAAGGCCAGGGTGGGATTCTACCAGTTCACACCGATTCTATAGAACCCCTTGTTAACTTTCTAAGCAGTTTGGAGAACGGCTAGTTAGAATAAATCTTTTGTTTTTTTCCACCCTTATTACATTCTTGGCAGACAGCCTAGACTTACTGTCCCCAAAGAAAGTTTTTTTTTTCTTAAAGGGGAAGGGTTGTTTTAAGCTTTTTATACTGCTTTTGGGAGGAAATATTCCCCTGGAAATACTTCTTGGCTAGCTAGAAATATTGACATTCAAACATTCAAGATTGAGTTTACACACCCTTTCTGAGTTTTGGTCTAAAACTGGTTTTTGGTGAAGTTTAATTCTGTGCTTGGTGATGTTTAATCCTGTGTTTATTGATGGGATAACTTTCCATATTCAGCTTTATTTGGAAGGAAAAAGATTAATCTCTGTTCCTCAAAAGAAACTGGTTTGAGAAATCTGCTAGTTCCTGTGTCTATTTGTTCTGGTAATTGGTTTAACAAGCAACAGCTACTGTTGTGATTTAATTATTTGTATTGTGTTTGAATCTTTTCCTGCCCCATGGTTTCTTTTTCTATCTGGTGAGGGGGTCTTCCTTCACTGCTTTAGTGGTATCTGGCACTGTCCTTTTGAGGTGTACTTCCAAGAGGCAGGATACAAGTTTGGCACTGATATTTTTACTGCCTTTCTGGGGGGCATGTGACTTTTCCTTAAATCTGGATGATTTCCTTCGAATATCTTGTGAGATGAGTGAGACCAGCTGGTATCTTTAAATGGTGTAAGTGGATCTAAGGATTGTTTCTCCTCAGTGTGCTCTTTCTGGAGAGTTTAAATGATCTCTCTGCTAAAGGGTTTCACTTTATGAGCAAGAGTTGGCTGCTGATAGTTATAATTGCATTTTAACTATTTTAATTCCTCCCTTGTAACTCTGGCTTGCAGGTATTTTTAATCTAATGATTGGTATTTAGGGCAGCTTTTTGCAAGCAAAGAAGCTTTTTATATTTTTCATACATGATATTCTTCCGACTAAAATCGGAATTCCGATTTTTCATTGCCCCCCCTTTTCCCCCCTTCTTCTCCTCCTTTCCCTCCCCTTGGAGGCCCCCTGAGTCAGGAGCAGGGAAGCGGCTGCCCAGCTCCGGAGCTGATCCACACCACCGGCTGGAAAGGAAGGGTGTATGTGTTGGGGTTGTGTGTGCGATTTCTTGGCGCATGGTGTGGGGTCTCTTTTGGCCAGCCCCAAAAGAGTGTGCGCAGGGCAGGCGGTGGAGACGCGGGAGCGAATGCGAGAAGGAAGCAACCTTCGTTGCAAAGTTTTGCCTCTTTCCCTTTCTTTTTCTTCTATCATCCCTATGGCGGGCGGACGGGCTGGCTGGCTGGCTTGGCAAACGGACGAGCCGAACAGTGGCTTGGTTACCCACCTTGCGAGGCAGGGGAAGGCGGGAGAAGGGCAGGGGTGGCATGGGGCGGTGGGGAGAAGTTTCCTGGGGATGCGGAGGTGTGGAAAGAGCCAGACAGCTGCATCTCCCTCCGGAGAGCAAAAGCAATGTTCATTTACTGGAAAATTCCCCTGCAAGAAAAAAAAAAGAGCTTGGAGTGGCAACTGGAACCGGAGCTCCCTTGATTAACAATTCTGAATTTTTTTCCCTTTCTTTTTTTACTCCCTTCCCACCATTGATAATTAGGTTCCGGTGCCTCCAGGGTCCTGTTGGCAGTGTGTGTGTGGGGGTGATTAGATTTGGGGAGGAGGGCGAGGTCGGAAGGAAAAGGCACCCTTGGCTACTTTTCAGATTTTTTTTTCAGAGGGGAATATCATGCCTGATTTTTGTACAGGTAATCCTTGACTTACAACAGTTCATTTAGTGATCATTCAAAGTTATAATGGCACTGAAAAAAGTGAGTTATGACCATTTTTTACACTTCAGACCATTGTAGCATCCTCACTGTCATGAGAGGCCAAGCAAGGAGAAGCGCCCCTTGATGTGAGTGATGTTGAGTTGGCCATGCCCACCCAGTCACATGATCACCAAGCCACACCCACCAACTAAGCCACAGAACCGGTTGTTAAAAAATTTGAATGCCACCCCTGAGTAAGGCAGAATAGCACAATGGCAAACTCACCAGTGATCAGCGGATGTAGAGGCTTAGTTTGCTTCTTGAGCTGAAATCAGCTACATTTTATAATGCCTTTAAAAATAGTGCAAAAATAGTATTTTATATTTGAATATTAACAAATGTTTCTCTATTAAACAGAGAAAGAAAAATGCAAGTATACATTAAAGCATTTAGCTGCAAATGTTCAACTTTCAAGACAACTTTCAAATATTCATATTTTTGTTAGATTTACCACATATCTATATTTATATTTGAAATTAAGATGGCTAATAGGTGTTAGAAATAATTCAAAACCAATAAAAGAAACTTGGATTGTTGAAAACAAAGATAATTTATTAAAAAGAATAATAGATGTGACTTTTTAGAACCTCAACAAGCAGGTTTACATCAAAAGTCACACCTTTAAATTCCAAAACATACTTTATATACAGTTTCATCCCATCACCCAAGTTCTCTCCTTGAGACTCATTCCCTCCCAATTTCAAACTCATTGGCTATGCCCTCAGGTGTTGCAGCTAATCCTAGGATGTCTCCAGGGAGAATTATCTCCTTCCGTTATGTTCTCATCCATACCCCTCCATGCCTCTTTGGCTGCCTATGTAGCATCCCCTCATCGGGGCCTCTTTCTAACTTCTGCAGATACAATTTTACAGTTTAATCTTATACTACTATTTTTCCAAAGAGCTTATAACAACCCCCCAAAACATAATATAATAATAATATAAAAGGTATATTATACTTAAGATAAAAATATATAAAGGCTTAACAATGGAGTATGTCAAAAGTATAAAAGCAAAGCATGTATATACAAGGAGATCTATTTCATTTTATAACAGATTAACAGAATTGGAAGGGACCCTGCAGGTCATCCCCCTTTGTGAAACATTTAAGCATCTTATATACCATTTTATTTTTGAATTTCCCTATTTCTTACAAATCCACCCTTTCTATTTTTCAAGCACTTCATAAAATAAAACATTACTTCTGTAATTCTTTTAAACTTTCTCTAGTTTCTTCAACATTTTCAAATCTTATAATTGTAGTATGCTCATTTATATCATTTAACATAAACACATTTTTATTAGCATCTGCCATCTCAGGCATTAGTTCATCTCCCTCTATCATTTTCTCATAGAAGGAATGAAAAATGGAATGTGTCTGACTTACAGATCATTGAACACTTCTCTTTACAAATAATATTGTTCCAGGATCTCCTCCTTCTCCATCAATAGCCATACCAAACCTTCCATCTTCTTTTCCCATTCTAATCCTCCACAGGTTCTTTTTGGCCATATATTTAAATTTATAGCTTGGCATGCATCAAATATAAGACTTGTCAATCCCCAGTCCTTTACCATACTGGCTGTTACAGTCAATGTTCTGGTGTAATGGAATAACTGATATCTATAGTTTGTTTGGCCCTTAACCTTAGGATCAAAACACACAGTTAAACTTGCTGTAGTACAGGTAGAATAACTTGTCTTATTATGTGCGCAGGTACCCAGCTTTCCTTTACATTTATAATATGTATGGTACTTTAAAGTCTGTGTGATCTTAGAACCAGTTTTGATAGTAGTTATACAGAAATTGCAACTTTCCTCTTATGCATTATTCTCTTAAACCCGTACATTTTCTCCCTGCAAAATATATTTTAACGGTTTCTCCAGTTTCTCACTGCTCACATAACACTGGTAACAAATATCAGCATGAAAATTTTTTAAGAGAGAGTTGACTTAATATGATTCCCTTATCACCATGTATCCTGATATTCTTACAAACCTTATTTTTAATTGTTAACACCACATATATGGGTTTCCACTCCTAGTTCCAGTTCTGCGTTTTACTTCTCCACTGGATTTGGACTCGCCACTTCTTTTCAGCTCCTTCCACTCGAATTCAGAACCTATGGGAGCAAATATTGTTTATGCAAGGTTAACTTCAGTGGGTTCCCATGCGGAATACTGGTCTAGGTGATTAGTGAAGCCTATCCCTCAGATATAATGCGTCCACCCCTTTTCAGCCATCCGGATTGCGGTTTTGGAGGTGAGTAGTATTTGGAATGGTCCTTCCCACTTCAGGATCAACTTCTCCTTCCAACTCCAGATCAATACCCAATTACCATGGTGGAATTTATGGACTGGAAACTCCAAAGGTGGTTTTTGTTTTCTGAGGAAGTCAAAATATCTGGACAATTTTTGTACATATTGTTTCGATAATCCAATGTCTTTTCTAGGTTGGATCTGTATTCTCAATAGAACTAAAGGAAAACTTTTAGTTCATGGCATATATGTTTCCAATATTAATTTGGTCTAACAATACTATTGACCCTACTGTTGTTGTAGCATTACTGCAGAGAAAAGCTTCCACCCACTCTGTGAGGTGGTCTACTATGACCGATAAATATTTTACCCTCCTCACTTTTGGCAATTCTGTAAAATCCACTTGAATACACTGAAAGGTCGTAGCGCTGGTGGCCTTCCACCCATCTGTTGTTTTCTGACAGCTTGTCTATTTACCTTTTTACAAATTAAGCATTTATCTATAACTGATTTTGCCACAGGGTATATTTCAATACAACCATAATATTTCAAAAATTCATCTGCAATGGCTTGAATTCCCCAATGACTTCCTTCATGTAGTTTTTCCAGCAATTCTTGTGTGATTGGTTTGCTTATTATTTATCTTCTATCTGGGAGAAACCACTTTCCCTTTTCCCCCTCATGTCCTCCTATTTGTTGTAACTCTCTCTGTTCTTTCTCAGTGAGCACAGAAATTTCTTCTACTGATTCTAAAACAGGAATTAACACCTCCATTCTCCCCACACTAGCAGCCAATTTTGCCTTCTGATCAGCAATACTATTATCTATGTTCTCAAATTATGTTCCCTTTTTGTGTGCATTCACATGTGTCACTGCTATTTGCCTAGGTTTTTGTAAGGAACTCATTATTTCCTTTATCAGAGTTTTGTATACTAGTTCTTTTCCACCCAAATTTGCCAAAAATATGCACCATCTCAAATGCATATTTGGCATCTGTGTATATTGTCCCTATTTTTCCTTCCAAAATACATAGAGCTTGATTTAGTGCATACAATCCTCAAGTCTGAACAGACCAGCTTTGAGACAGCTCCCCTGCTTCCAGGATCGCTTTAGTATGTCCATTTATAATAGCATATCCATTTTTCCGTGCTCCCCCCTCCCCCCTAGAAGAACCATCTATAAAAATTGCCTCTCCTTTCAAAAGGGAGTATTGCTCCAAATCATGTCTTATTTTAGTTTGTAAGTCTATACAAACAATATCAGAACAATAATGTTCTACTCCATATTGATCCACTGATCTAGTGTTGGCTAAGAATTGTGCTGGATTCAAATTTGTAGTTAAAACCAAATCTGTCTGCTTCATCAAAATCATCTCATATTTGAGAATACGTGAATCAGTCAACCATCTCCCCATTTTTTGCTGGAGAATGGTTCTGATTTGATGTGGGGTGCTCACAATTAGAGCTCCCCCAAAGATCAATTTTCTACTTTCTTCCATTAGCATCCCTTATACTGGATCCATTATTTTTGACAGGAATGCCACAGGTTCCTTTGTCCTGCCCAGTCTTGAGCCAACACCCCTTGCGCAATTCTATTCTCTGTGTTTACAAAGAGATGGAATGGCTTTTCCAAATTTGGCAAACTTAATACAGGAACCTTGGTTAAAGCTTGTTTCAAATTTTCAAAGCTCCCTCTTTCATGTCCCCCGCAACTCAAATTCCAAGGTTCAGCTTCAATTGACTTTGCATACAGGTGTTTGGTAAGATCAACACACCCATCAATTCGGAGCCTGCAGTATCCCACCAAACCCAAGAATTTCCTTAGTTCTTGCTTGTTTTGGGGTAAGGGTTGGGATGCCATCCCTTCTATTTTTCTATAGAAATTGAGTACTGTTTTTGCCTAACCACTCCATTTGGACTCTTTAGTGTTATTTTAAGGGGGGTTCAAAACCCTCATAGGAATCGCCTCTACTGGCCCAAATTGAAGATCTGCTAGGGAATCCCTTCCCAGCAGATTAACACCTACTTCTGGTATATATAATATTTCTACCTCTATCTTTTTATTTATCCTTTTATTCCCAATTGGAGGGACTTTAATTTGGGTACTTCAAATCCTTCCCCAGGTAATCTAATATTTGACTACTTAATTTCACCTCTTCAGTTAGTACTGATATTGAAGTTCTTGCTGCCAGTGTCAATTAAAAACACCACTTCCTCTTCCTCCCACTACTAAATTTATCAAGGCCTCTCCATGAGACACAAAAGGAATCACCCGACTCCCCTAGTATTGACTTTCATCTTCTGCCCTCATATTATACACTTGTACCTCCCTTCTTCGCATCAGGCAGTCTTTCCTGAAATGTCCAGGCTGGCCACACCCAAAACATCTCCTCACTCTGTCCTCCCTGCCTGTACTACCACATCCTCTTCCCCTTATCACTTGGTTCCATCCTCTCATTCCCTATTTCTATTGCCTCCACTTTCTCTAACTCCCTCTCCTACCACTGCAATCATGGCTTCCAAGTCAGCATAAGTCTGTACAAATCAACTTAAAGGAAATTCTCTAGCTAGCTAGACCAAAAGTCAGTCTCTTCGTTCTATTACTTTAATACCCCATAAATCTTCTTTTATCCTTGACAGATAGGGTGTAGCATTTTAGACAAAAATGCCACTGCCTGTTTAAAAGCCATTCCCTTATCAGTGTAACACTAGGCTTTTCCTCTAGTAGTTTTGCATACAAGTCTTTCACAACCTACAATATCCAGGCAATCCTAGACATTTTTTCTCTCTTTCTACCTTTTGTAATTTCTCATCTCTGTAACAATTCCTAAAAAGGTACCAAGTTGCATTGCTAACAAACAAACAAACAAACAAACAAATGAGGTATTTTGAGTCAATGCTCTGAAATATATTTGGGTCAAACTTTAGTGCCAATTATCTGCTTTGAGCAAAATATGGATTAAGAGCATATACAGAGTACACCTGATTTGACTTTTGATTCCTTTGCTGAGCTGAGCTGAGCTCCATTATAAACTGGGAACTGAGCCAGCTGCAAAAATAACATTCTAGGCAAACTGCCAACCTTAGCCTAGCCATCTAAGGTTCTTTCGTTTGTGGAAGCACTGAGAAAAATCATGATATGAAATAATGTTTCTACAACAATGACTATCTTTGCAATCTGTGTAACCTATAAAAAGTCATTTTCCATCCCCACCTTTCTCAGGCAAAATCTCAATGTTTCAACTAGGCAGAAAAAAAATAAAATATGCAAAAAGCCATATTCCCCCCCCTCACCCCCTTCTTGCTTTTCTTGGTCAAAAAGTCCTGGGGCAAGAGAATGAAAAATTAATAATCAGTGAGGACAAAAAGGGAAATTTTTTAAAAAAAAAATACACAGAAATCTCACCCCTTTTCTCCACTCAGCATCCTTTCAACAAAATAATTATCTCTCTCTCTTCATTAAACCACACACATTTCTCCATAGGACCTTTCTCATTTATTTTCTTTGCAAACACAATTTCTTTTCCTCCTACTTCATCATCACAACATAAAACCTTGCAACTCGCTATTTTTTGTAAAAAGAATCAAAGTACTATCTCCTTTTAATCTGGGATGGGAGTCAACACACAGAACATACTCACACATTTGTACTGTAATCAAGACTGCTTGCATAAACAATTTCCCACACAAAAATTGCATTTCATTCTTTCTCCAAGCAAGCCAATCATTACTTAACAATTCTTTTCTGGGAGCCAATGATCTCCATTTTCTAAATAATTTTGTGTACTGTTATGAGAAGGTCTCATCCTCCAGGTCTGGAAATGATTACACACAAACACATTCTCACACACAACATTTCCAGATCTGGGGAGATTTTGTCCCTTTAAATCTCCACTTTTTCTTTCTTTGGGCAATTTGTAATTTGTTCTCAAAGCAGTGGGATAACTCAAGGAGTGGTTCCAATCACAAATGTGATTGTGGGCCCCAACCACTGCCTACCTGCTTCCCACAGCTCGAAATTCAATCCAAAGAGCCCATTTAATTCTCTGGCTGGCCAAACATGTCACAATTATTTTTGTTTTGAGCTGCAGCAGTCCCAATTGGGGCTATACACTGGTAAAGGATATTTTTCTTCAATTCAATCCCATTCAGTTCTGCATGCAACTATTATAGATGGACATCTAAGAATTTTTAATGGAAATCACATCAAATTGATCAAGTCAAATTATCTGAATCTTCCCATTTAAACAGGTAAAGCTTTTTTTTTATTACCTGCTAAACCCCAGGTGAGATGAAAAATAAATCTTTTCTTCTTTACTCTTTCTTTCTACCACACATAACAGCATAAATTAACCGTATCTTCTTTAGTCAGCCCCAATGTCTGAATCATCTTACTGTATGGAGGGGCTTCCCAACCTCTAAATATTTTTCCCTAAAGGACTACTCAGGTCTATTTACAATTTGGGATTCTTCCTAATTTGTTTTAGTGAACTTCTCACTTTTATTCGAAGTTACACCCATTATTTTATCTCCTTAAGCACCCATTGTTCTAGCTCCTTAAGCACTAAAGTGTTACTACCTTCTCTGCCCTGGGCATATTCCCTTTTTAGCTTGAATCTCCCAGCAGGCACTGGCTTTTTAAAGATCCAAACTGTTCTCTATCTATCTTAGATCTCCCAGCAGTCACTCGCATATTTTTAAAGTTCAAGATCTATAGAGACCTTCATTCACACATTGTTTGCCAGGGCTCCCAAGAGCAAGTTTGAACTACACTTCTCTTTCACACATTTCTCCTGGGACCCGCCAGAATTGCCCGTGGTTAGTTACCAGACTGGAGTAATCCTTACCAACTTGTTCCAGTGAGACCTTTGTACACACAGTTTGCACCTGGCCAGGGTGGAAGACACCTTTTACTGCTACTAAAGGTCTTATCTGTCTCTGCTCTGAAGAGCCGGAATCTCCCAGCAGATGCTGGCTTATTTTAAAGATCCAAACTCTTCTCTATCAACTTAGAATCTCCCAGCAGACTGGCTTATATTTAAAGATCAAGATCTATAGAGACCTTCTTCATTCAGTTCCACACACCTCTCACCAAAGAACTGTAAAAAGCTTTATTCAGAAAATTTGCAAATATCGGAGTAGGATCCCATCTCCTTAACATTAGGAGACGAAGACCCCATACCCAAAATGGTTATTGCTTTTATAGAACATCACATTCCGAAAATCACATCATTCTTCCTGTTATGCTCTTTCAGTGTTTTTAGGGGCTTTCTTCAGTAGATTTCCACTCTCTAGATCCACCCAACACATCATCTCTGGCCTTGTCTTCCTGTTATGTCCATCTTAACACAATGGATCATTAACAGGTTCCGCTGGGTCAGAATAACCCTGCATTTCTCACACAAGCCAGGGGTGGGGTTCTACCAGTTCGCACCTATTTGCTAGAACCGGTTGTTAACATTCTAAGCAGTTTGGAGAACCGGTTGTTAGAAGAAATTACTGGCCTAATCCTGTAAGGAAGGCAGGAAGGAAACATTCTGGTGTTGCTTACAGAAACTGTCTCTCCATTAACCCTTATTAAATTCTTGGCAGGACTAGACTTCTTGTCTCAGGAACCTCTCAAGTTTTTTTTCCCCTCCTTTGCTGGTACTTTGCTTGTGTGGAGTGATCATTCAAAGTTACAATGGCACTGAAAAAAGTGACTTATGACCATTTTTCACACAACTGTTGCAGCATCCCCACATTCATGAGAGGCCAGGCAAGGAGATGCATGCCTTGATGTGATGTTGAGTTGGCCACGCCCAGCCAGTAACATGATCACCAAGCCATGTCCACCCAGTCACATGACCACCAAGCCACGCCCACCAACTAAGCTATGTCCACAGAACCGGTTGTTAAAAATTTGAATCCCACCCCTGCTGTAAGCCAAGTAATTACAGGCCTCTGTTCTTGCCCAAAACCTGACATTTACTTTAGAACATAACAAGTTACAAAATATAATATGTTTATTAGACATAGTTATATAACTGTCCAGTAATTATTGCATAGTTCAAATATCAGAGAAAGATGGATTCCCTTCTGTTCTTCATTTTCTCAGATATAACTCACAATATATAATTTCCACATATAACACAAGTCTCAGATTCTCACAGCCCTACCTAACCCCCCCAACCGCTAAAGGCAATACTTAAGTCCACTTTTCTTACCTTGGTCTGTGCACAGAGTTGCCCAGTTGCTTCCAGCGATCCCATAAACCTGGTCCCTTCCTTCTCTTTCCATTTTCTTTTCTTTTTTAAAATAAATTTATTTATTCAACGTTTTAACATCTAAAAACAAATTTTCAACACCAGCCAATTTCAACATTTTTTGGAATCTTTTGTTAAGAAATTCAGTCCTGTTATCAGTTATTAAAGTAATTACTTTTCATTTTTCTCTCAGCAAACCTTAGCCAGTTAAAGAAATGTTGGAATGTTTCTGTTTTGTTTTTCATAAGATAGCAGAAACCGTATCGTGAGTAATGGTCCAAAATACTCAAAATATAACAGGCTCCTCCTACACTTGGTTTCTTAGGACCAATTATGTCAGCAAACACAACCTCTAAAGGTTCTTTGGTCTTAAACCCATTTAGTCTGTTTGCTGGAGTAACCTTACTCTTATCTTGGCTACAAGCATTACAGCTTAAATACTTGCTACAGGGTTTCAATTTTACTCCCTCTGACAATTCAACAGTTTGTTTGAGCATTTTGAAATTAATGTGCTTTAGACATCTATGTAGTAAATGTATACATTCATCATGTGGCTTAACATTGTTATAAACTGAGTTAGCCATGTTCAACTGATCATCATGTATTACATATAAATCATTTTCTAATGTAGCAGTAACCCTTTTACCCTCTTTCGCTATTATACAGTTATCTCCCCTAAAGGTTACTACATAATCAAGATTTACTAAAGCCCTTACTGATAGCAAATTAAATTTCAGTTTAGGTACATATAACATAGTTAAATGTTTGTTTATACAAGAACAATATGCAGTACCTTCACCTGATGCATTAATCTCCCATCCATTTGCCAATTGGACATGTTGTTTACTTGTGGACATCTTTACAAACCTTTTTCTATCTTTAGTAATGCACTGCGATGCTCCACTATCAACAACCCACAAATCATGGTTTACAGTTGAATTGCTAGACATAGCTAAACTAACATTCTTCTTAGCCTTATTGGCCTTACCAGTATTCTGTTGTTTTCCCTTCTTACAGAATTTAGCTATATGTCCCCTAGCCCCACAAGAAAAATATTTACTAACAGTATAGGCAGTTGAAGACAAATTCTCTTCTTGTGGTTGTTCCTTTCTCAGTTGGTCCCTATCCAGCCGTCTTCTTGCTTCTTCTAACAGTCTTCCAGTTATGTCAGTCAATGTCAGTTTATCTCTTGGCAGTACTTCCAGTGAAGATACATAATCATCATAACTTTCATCCAATGAGGAAAGAATGATGTAAACTTGATGCAGCTCTGAAAATATCAGTTCCTTTTCATGTAGCTCTTGACGAGTTATTTTCATGAAGTTTAAATGAGCTAACATATCTCCACCTTTCAGAAGACGTGCTCTAGTCTAAACAGTTTACGTGTAAGATGTATGTGTGCACCTACACTGTCATGAACATAAATCCTCTTCAAATTCTTCAAATTCAAATTCTTCAAAGAATAATATACATGTGACACAATACTGCAATATTTTAAGGTTTGTCAGGATATTTAGCACAAAATGCCTGTACAAGTCTAGGGGCTTGAACATTCTTCTCATTCATCCATACCAACTGGGAAGGAGGAAAGTGTTTCCAGATGACTAAATATTGGAGTTGACCTCTTTGTCTCCTAGAATCCAAAATTTCTTTAATTTCAAAATGTTGATCACCCTCAGTTAGAAGAGGAACAGGGGGGTCAACCTGAGCCGGTCTCAAGTTGGAGTTATGTTCAGGTTTCAATAAACTAACATGGAAGATAGGATGGATTTGTCTAAGGGTTTTTGGTAATTGCAGTTGGACTGCTACAGGATTCACAATTCATTAAATCAGAAAAGGTTCAACATATTTAGGCCCCAGTTTTTTTGACTTTTGTGTGGTCTGCAAATACCTAGTGGATAAGAAAACCTTGTCCCCAACCTGATATTGTTTCTGTGGAGCTCTCTTTTTTTCTGCAAATTTCTTATGAATGTGAACATCATCCAATGCTTTACGGGTAACCAGCCAGGTAAGCTGGGGTTGGGTTATCCACTCATTCAATGACTGAATATTAAGTTTCTCCTGTGGAAGCTTGGGTATGGGTACAAAGTCTTGTCCCGAAGCAATGTCCCTTTAAATTAGGCCACCAAAATTGCCTTTTCACCAAGTGTAGGGTTTTTACAAACCCCAAATGTCCAGCAGTTTTGGAATCGTGAGCTTGTTGTAATACTGGGTTTCTCAATTTTGCTGGCACATATAATTTAGCTCACACCCATGCCAATCCATCTCTAATTGTACAGTAATTTGACTGAGCTAGAAACCAATCATCAAGTTTCAGAGCTTCTTTTAACTGTGCAGATAAATCATTAGATAAATCAACTTCCTCTTTTTTCTGGACTCTAGTAACCATTGGAGCTGCTAACTGTCTAGTTGGGACAATAGGGCGGATCATTTCTGGATGAGCACTATTATATTGTGGCAGTCTAGACAGTGCATCCATCATGAAGTTCTTCCCTCCTGGGATGTACTTCAATGAAAAATTAAACTGCTTGAAGTATTGTGCTGAGCGAACTTGCTTAGGCGATAGTTTTCGAGGCATTTTTAGAGCCTCCAAATTCTTATGAACCATCCACACCTCAAAAGGGTGTTTTGCCCCCTCTAGAAAATGCCTCCAGGTTAGTAGAGCCCAACAAACTGCAAAAAATTCCTTTTCCCAAATGGCCCATCTTCTTTCTGTCTCAGTTAGTTTATGGGAGGTGTATCCCCGCTTCAATTTCTTGCAGTAACACCACCCCCACTGCTACATCACTCGCATTGGCTTGGATTACAAAAGGGGCATCCAGAAGCACTGGCTCAGCTTCTCAAAAGCAGCTTGACACACCATGGACCACTCCAATGGTCGACTAGGCTTCGGTTTAAACCCCCCCCCCCCCCGGTTTTCAGGAGGTTAGTAATAGGCAGTGCAATCTTAGCAAAAACCAGGATAAACTGATGGTAAAAATTAGCAAACCCCAGGAAACTTTGCAATTGCTTCCTGGTGCGGGGAGGGGCCCATTCCAAAACAGTGCAAACTTTTCCAGGATCCATTTCTATACCATCATGTGATATACGATAGCGCAAATAGTCAATTTTCTCTTGGTGAAACTCACACTTGGATAACTGCGTACAGTTCAGCAGCTAGAAGATTTTTTCAAAACTGATCGCACTAGTTTCATATGTTCATCAAGAGTCTCACTGTAGATAAGAATATCATCAAGATAAACCAGTACCCCTTTGTATGAATGTTCATGCAAAACCTCATTTATCATTTGCATGAATACCACAGTGGCCTCCTGTAGACCAAATGGGAGAATGTTGAACTGGAAACATCCCATTGGGCAATTAAAAGCAGTTTTCCAGTCATCTCTCTCCTTGATTTGAATTCGGTAATAAGCTTCTCTCAAATTGAGTTTCATAAAAAATTTCCCTTTGGCCAAGTGGGCCAACATGTCCTTCATTAAGGGGAGGGGGTACACGTTCTCCACCGAATTTGCATTTAAATTTCTATAATCAACACATAAATGAAGAGAGCGGAACAAAACTGGGGCTGCTACCTGAGGTCTAGCAGGTTGGATGAAACCTTGTGTCAGCTTTGAAATTCAGCTGCCACATTTTTTTTAAAGAGAGTTGGAGGAGTTGAAAAGTTCAAGGTTATTTTGTATGGTGTATTAGGAAATTCCAGTGGCAGTTAATTGGTTCTTGTGATTTATGAAGTGTAGAAGTGGGAGGAGAGAAGGGAGGAGAGAAGGTGGATTCTGTGTAATGTGTGAAAAATTTTCATTTTGGGAAATTGCCTTTGACATGCCAGATGTGTTTCGAAATAAATCAATTGGAGAGAAAATGTCTCGGAGTGATTGATATCATGGATACTTTCTGGATGCCTTACATTTATTTCCCAAAGTCACTTTTTATTTTTTGAAAGGGTTGGCTGATACCCTGAAGTTCTTTTCCCAGAAATGGAGAGAGATCAACAATCAGCCAAAGTTGGAGATGTGCAGGGGGGAGTGTGTGGGAGCCCTCCCTCTGGGGCATTAATTGAACCTGCCAGCCCTTCTTTGGAGGAGATGATGGATGCTTTCAGAATGGCAGTAGGAGAAAGAGATTTGGGAGCTATACTGAAACATTTCAACTCAAGAAGTTGTTATAGCCCAGATGTAACCCAGCTGTCTGAAGAGAAATCTTTTTCTAGCCCCAGGCATATGGCTATTCTGTCAGATTGGAGGGAAGAGAGACAATTGGGATCAGATTTTTCTCAAGAAGATAACCCCCAGATTATTCCTGGAAGTCCATCAAGGGCAGATTTACATAAACAATTCCAGAATTTAAAGGTGATAGGTTTGGGCTCACAGTCTGTTTGGACAGGTGGAAGCTTGAGACCACCCATATTTACTTACCCAAGTATCGTGAGGAATGAGACTATACAGATGCCAGTTGGTGGAAGCCAGAAAGAAGCATCAACTGACAGAGGTATGTTGCAGCCCCCCAGGCAATCCCCTCATTTTCCAGGAGGAATTTTGCTCCCTGCAGAGAGTATCACTCCAGGGTGGGGATTTTATCCAGGCCAGGGGTAGATTCAATGCCAATGGCAGCTAGCACCAACATAGCCCTGGTCTGAAGGGGGGTTGACCAGACAGTAGCAACTTTTCCTCCACCTAACCAGGGAACCAGGCCACACCCATCTTCCTCCTAGCAACCACAAATGCAACCCCAACCAGCAGCGAGGCCACAGGGACCCCTATTCCAGAGAGGCACCACCCAGCCAGGATACAGGGGGCCTACCCAGCCTACGTATGCCACCAGGCCAGTTCCTTTCACTCCAGTACAACCTGCAGGGGCCTGGCCTGTGCCACCTCTGCAACCACAACCCAGGACGGACCAAATACCCTTTAAAGCCGTATTCGATGGCTGCCATGAACATTTCAATTACTTCCTCACTTAAATCTGATCCCATATAGAACAATTTGGAGATCAATATGCTACAGAGCCCGGTTTGGTTACGGCCATAGCAAATGGATGAAGGGAATGTTTCAGACTGGGTGGCCCAACTAAACAACAAACAAGCCCCCAAATTACACGATGTAAATGGATTTATTCAATTATTAAGACTCAGATCTGAAAATCCAGACAGGGTAGCAGTGAATGAAAAGAAGTTAATGGAAATGAGGCAAAGCAAGCAACCCTAGTCAGAATTCATTTGGGACTTTAGAAGGGTCGCAAGCCACCTCATGGATTGGCCTGAAAGAATAACTTTACACTATTTTTAAAAAGCCATTGATCCAGAAGTAAAGAAGGCCTGTGAAATTAGGGGAATCCCAGAGACCTTACAATTGTGGTATGTCGCATCGCTCAGCTTAGATCGCAGCATCAACCCACATAGGAAACCCTTCCAGCAGCCTGGACTAAGAGAATTGTGGTGAGGAGACCGCCGACCAGACCAGCCAAAACTGCTCGTACCCAACCCACCAGTGTGCTGAAATGTTACCGATGTGGCCAAGGACAGCAGACTGTCTGGCCCCTGCTCTGGCCACAGTTGAAGCCTAATAAACTGTTAGAGATCAGAAGAATCAAGGAAGACCTCTGGGTAGGGGTGGGTTTGCCAAACACAGCTGGGAAAGCCCCCTCTGTGCAGATGGGAGTAATGGACCACCAGACCAACACCACATCCCAAGAACCTGACCTGAGAAGATGACTCAATGGTGAGTGATCCCATCATACCTTTTACAGTTAAGGTCAAGTTAGTGATACCAAACACGGAGGAGGCCAGGGAGTTAGAAGCTGTCATTGATACTGGGTGTTTTAGATGTCTTATCAGACTCCCCATTGTTGAACAATTGGGCATAAAGACTAACCCGCTAAAAGGTCCAGTCAGATTTGAGCAAGTGGGTGGAACCTTAATTTGGGGGGGGGAGTCACCCAAATGACAGAATTCATCAAGATGGAATTAGGGCCCCATCGCGAACTCATATGCTTCATAGTGGCCCCCAAGATGTCAGAATCAATCATACTGGAACTTGTTTGATTAGACAAATGGGCCCCAACGATCAAATGGGAGGATAGATTCAGAAAAATCCTCATTGGACCAGGCCCATTGCCCCCTCTTCCACCCACTACAAAGCCACCAGTCAGCTTGAACCCAGAGGCTGAGCGATCACCCATGACATCCCACCTTTTCCCAGAGAACCCCCGGTACCTGATCAATACAAAGAGTTCAGTGAAGAAGAGTGTAATGCTTTACCTCCCCATCAAGCCACTGATTGCGCCATAGAATTAGAGCCTGCGGTGAAATTACC
This sequence comes from Pseudonaja textilis, assembly GCF_900518735.1. The sequence continues at coordinate 2,383,314 of NW_020769326.1, forward strand.
AAAACCAAAGATGTATTCCATGATGCCTGCTGAAATGACCAAATTAAGGAAATACATCAACAGCAATTTGGAACGAGGTTTTATTGAGTCTGCCAAATAAAGATTAGCTGCCCCCGTATTGTTCAAGAAGAAGAAAGATGGCAGGTTGGTATTGTGTGTTGACTTTAGAGGCATGCATCAAAAACATGCATCCTCTCCCTCTTATGAAGGATTTATTGAACCACCTGTCGAAAGGCAAAATATTCACCAAACTAGATATCAGGGAAGCTTACTACCAGGTCCGCATCAAAGAGGAGATTGAACAATTGGGCATAACAGGTGGAAAACTGCTTTTAACTGCCCTCTGGGTAGCTTCCAATTCAAAGTCATGCCTTTCGGACTTCAGGGGGCTCCTGCAGTATTTATGCAGCTCATGAATGGGGTGCTACACCTGCATTTTTACCGGGGGCTCCTCGTATACCTGGGTGACATCCTTGTCTTCAGTGAAACCATGCAATTGGTCCGACAGGTTCTAGAAAAACTTCTAGCCGCCAAATTATATATGAAACTCCCAAAATGCGAATTCCACAGGAGTTGCTGGACTACTTAGGCTACCGAATATCCAACCTTGAGATTGAAATGGACCCTGGAAAGGTGAAAGTGGTGCTGGACTGGCAACCCGAAAACAACTTCAAAGTTTCTTGGGGTTTGCCAACTTCTATAGACAATTCATTCGGTCCTTTGCTGAAGTTGCCCTCCCATTGACAGAGCTATTAAACATGGGCCCGTCACCCACCAAACTGAAACCAAGTCAACCTCTGGCTTGGACTATGGAGTGTCAGAAAGCTTTTGAGGCCTTAAAATGCCTCTTCACAGCTGAGCCCATCCTCCAGCACCCAGACATGACCAAGATTTTTATTGTCCAAACGGATGCAAGTGATGTTGCGGTGGCAGCTGTTTTGCTGCAAAAGCAAAGGCCTACTGATGCCTTGCGCTTATGTGTCCAAAAAGCTGACAGACACAGAGTGAAGATGGGCGGTCTAGGAGAAAGAAGCATTCACCATATGATGGGCTTTGTTGACTTGGAGGCATTTTCTAGAAGGGGTGCCAGAGGCCTTTGAGGTATGGACTAATCATAAGAACCTCGAGGCTCTAAAGACCCCTAGGAGATTATCACCCAAACAAGGTGCCCAATATTTCAAGCAATTCAATTTCAACATTAAATATATCCCTAGAGGGAAAAACGTACTGGCGGATGCTCTGTCCAGAAAACCTCAGTTTGACAGCCACCAAGAGGAAATAGTACAAGCCTTAATTTCAGACACTCAATTGGCAGGCCAAGTGATCACTCGAGCCCAAGCCAACCGCAACCCCAAACACCTGGAAGATAAACTGACTGCAGAATTGAAAACGGCCCTATTGACTGATCCTTGGTTCCTGGACCATCAAACTGAGTTGACAATGAATGATGGACTAGCTTGGAAAGGGGCTAAGCTTTATGTACCCACAACCCTAAGACTACTGGTACTAAAGCATAGCCACGACTCCCGGCTGGGAGGCCTCTTCAGATTCCTAAAAACCCTACATTTACTGACAAGACAGTTCTGGTGGCCAAAAATGAAACCTGATGTTGAGGACTATGTTAAAAATTGCTCAATTTGTGCCACAATGAAACACAGAACTGGAAAACCCCTTGGCCTCCTGCAACAAGTCGCTGAATAAACCCAACCCTGGGAAGAGAACGCAATGGACTTTATTGCTGAATTACCTAAGAGTGAAGGGAATATGATTATTTGGACTATAATTGACTTATTCTCTAAACAGGCCCATTTTATAGCCTGCAAAGGACTTCCATCTGTGAAAAAACTTGCAAAGCTGTTCGTGAAACATATCTATAGACTACATGGAGTACCTCATGGAATAATATCAGACAGAGGGGTACAATTTACCGCAAAATTTTGGAGGGAATTTCTGAAATCCATTGGTTCCTCTCAAGGGTTATCCTCAGCTTTCCATCCTGCTTGTAATGGAGCAGTGGAGAGGACTAACGCCATGATTGAACAATACATTAGATGCTATGTAAATTATCAACAAGAAAATTGGGCTGAGTTATTACCTTTTGCAGAGGTTGCAGTACATAGCAGCACAGGATTGACTCCATTCCAAATCAACACTGGAATGGATTTTGTCCCAATGCCAGAGTTACCTAGACAACCTCCCTCATCTATGTTCCTAACAGAATGGATGAACTCATTAAAGAAAGGAAGGGAATGTACAAAAAAAGCTTTGACCGAAGCTGCAAAAACTTATAAAAAACAGGCAGATAAGCATAGATCCCTTCAACCACCTTTTAAAGTAGGGGACAAAGTATATTTGTCAACCAAGTATCTTAGGTTGAAACTGCCCAGTAAGAAGCTGGGTCCAAAATTCTTGGGTCCGTTCCCAATTTCAAAAATAATCAACCCGGTCACTGTCCAATTAAGTCTTCCTCAAATATTGGGGAAAATTCATCCAGTATTCCATTGTAATTTACTAAAACCAGCTACTACATCAATGATAAGACCACTGCCAATCGCTCCCCCTAAACCATTAATTGTACGGGGGAAGCACATTATTAGATTCAAAAAATTCTAGATTACACCATGGCCGATTGCAATATTGGTCTTATGGAAAGAATACCCCCTCTCAGATGCTAGTTGGGTAAAGAGTTGGGATGTTCATGCTGATCAATTGGTTAACCAATTCCATAAGGATTTTCCACACAAACCGAAGGGTCCTCATAGGTGGGGAGAGGGGGTTAAGGATAATGTATTAACCCTTATATGTGTGTTTTTTTTCTTTTCTTTTAGGAGGAGGAGTTTTCAAGGGGGGAAGCCTGTCAGCTTTGAAATTCAGCTGCCACCTTTTTTTTAAAAGAGAGTTGGAAGAGTTGAAAAGTTCAAGGTTATTCTGTATGGCGTATTAGGAAATTCCAGTGGCAGTTAATTGATACTGATTTATGAAGTGTAGAAGTGGGAGGAGTGATTGATAAGTGATTTATGAAGTGTAGAAGTGGGAGGAGAGAAGGGAAGAGAGAAGGTGGATTCTGTGTAACACGTGAAAAATTTTCACTTTGGGAAATTGCCTTTGACATGCCAGATCTGTTTCTAAATAAATCAATTAGAGAGAAAATGTCTCGGAGTGATTGATATTATGGATACTTTCTGGATGCCATACACCTCATTCAAGATTTTTATCGATAAACGACTGCAGCTCCTCTAGCTCCCACGGTGTCATCAAGTACAATTTAGGTTTTGGGAGTTTCATCCCTGGCAAGATTTCAATACTTCAATCTGTTGATCAAAGGGGGGGGGGCACTCGTCCGAGGCCTTTTCACTGAATATCTCCTTTAAATCCCAATATTCTTCAGGAATTTTCTCCTTCCCTTCAGATTCTCACTGCCCATGGATGCCAGCTCTGTGGAATTCTGGGTATTTGAGTGGGATTGCCCCTTACCTTCTGGGGGTTGGTCAGTGCATATGCGTAATGATCCTCTCCTCCAATCCACTTGGGGGGTTCCACTTCCAGAGCCAGGGCAAGCCTAGTAGTAGCGGCCACTCTATCCCAGGGGCAACAATAAAACACAAAATCTCTCTATGCCTCCCCATCATCATTTCCACTGGTTCCATTATGAAATGTGCAGGGCCACCCCCTCAACTGATCCATCCAGTTGGCAAAAGGCTATGGGAGTTTTTAAAGTTCTTAGCCTTAAACCCAATTTCTCCACGACTTCTGAGCTGATTACATACCTTGTGCACCCAGAGTCTAACAAGGCTATCATTTCCCCTTGGGCTCCCGACATGGGTACCCTTAATCTCACTGGGATGGTCATTAGGCCCTTGTTTGGACTTACCAGAGGTTCGTCTTCCGATTTGGATTCACTTTCACCAGAAAAGGTCAGAGTTCCCAGCTCCTCTCCTTTTAGAGGGGTGATCTCTACAACCTCTTCTGCTTTAAGAGTCATTTCGCGAGGCTTGGATGGAGTTTTTTCAGATTTTCTTCCTTCTCCTGGCACTCCATTTGGCTTTAGCTTGGCATGGCAGCCTGCAGCCCAGTGGCCTTCCTTCCCACATTGGAAGCATGCAGTGATCTTGGGTTTTGCTGCTGACCTTGCCTTTTGAGGTTTTGGGGCTTCTTGAGGGCTGGTGGGGGATGACTTGCTCCAACCAAGGCCACTCCTGCATCTGTTTCGGGTTAGATCAATTTCTACTTCTGCTGCCAACACATACCAGAGTTGCAAATCACTGGGATTTCTTCTGGCAATGCAGCTCTGATAAACATCTTCATTCAGCCCATCTTTAAAAGCTTCTATCAGGCTCCCTGGAACCAGCCTCGAATATGGCATGCCAGCTCTCTAAATTCCTGGGTATATTTGGCCACTGATCTCCGCCCCTAATTCATGGTTTTCATTCTAATCCTAGCCTTACATTCAGCTAGTGGGTCTTCAAATGTGGCGCGCAATGCTGTCATGATCAGGTCGTAATTCATCAACTGGGAGGCATTATCATTATGCAAAGTCACAATCCACTTTGCAGCCATCCCTTCCAAAGCCCTGGTAACACATCTGACTTTGGCTGCTTCTGAGGAAAAATCCTCACCATATTCTTCCATGTGGCTCCATATTTGGGCTAGGAAGAAACCTAATTCCTTGGGATCCCCTCCATATTTTACTTCTAACAGAGGCACCTTTGGAACTCGACGCCTTCTGGCAATTGCTCCCCCCTCCAGGGGCTCCTGGGTTGCTGCTGCCTGCTGCACAGGCCCAGGTTGATTTATGGGGGCAGGTACTTGGGCTCTTAAAGCTGGAGCTGCCTCCCCCTTTTCCCTCTCATACCTTTGATCAGCATGAGTTCCTCTGACAGTTTCATTCAGAAGATTTAGGGCTTGAGCTAATAAAAGATTCCTTCTTTCATCCTCTTGCCATGGTTCCTCTCTCCTATGCCATCGAGTAGTGGTTACTCCTGGAGGGAGTTCCTCCTCTGGTTCTTTCCAGCCAACTCCCAGGGACCATTCAGGTTTTACGGCTGGCTTCTCACCGAGATATAGCTTGGCTAACAGCTCAGCTTCCCCTGCAGCATCTAAAAGCAGGGAAATTGGTCTCCCAATAGCTCCCAGGTCTTCTTGGTCACTGGCTAGGTTAGACATTGTTTTCAGACCCCCTTGGAGGAAAAAGTATTAATTATCTGGGTGGGCTGGTAAACTGAGATTCTGAATAATGTCAGGTGGTGCTCCATTCAAAATCCAAGAAAGAAACACTTAGACTCCGTTAATTAGAGAAAAGATATCTTTTACTGAAAATCAAGTGGAATTTTGAATCTGAGAAAATGAGTGCCTGAATCACATATACAAAGTGATGGCAACATTCCCACCCACAATAATTCAAACTATCCATCCAGATTAAAATTTGTATGTAATTTCGTGTGGGCATCTTCAGATGGTGATGAGACATCTGTCCATTGACCTTGGCCTATTTTGATAAAGAGGTGCACTTGCGCATAGCATAAGAAAGAAGCATAAACAAGAACTCCCCCCCCCCGCAACTTATACAGTTTATTCTCTCAAGCCTCCAGCTCACATCCCATAACTATTTTACCCTTCCTCCCCCCATTACTTATGGCAGTCGAAAGATGCAAAGCAAAGGAAAGAAATCTTGAAGGCTGACAGGAAGACTAATTCTGCACTGAGAAATCGAATAGATTCCTGACCAACCTAGCTGACAACTTGTTGTCCAAAATATAGAGGAGGGAACTAGAGGGACAGCCATACTAGACTTAATTCTTAGAAACAGAGGAGAAATTATAGAGGGAGTTGAAATTGCAGGAATCTTGGGTGAGGGTGACCATGTCATACTAGAATTCAACATAACACAAACACAAATAATAGAACACAATGATACCAAAGTCTTTGACTTTAAAAGAGCTGATTTTAACAACTCAGAGAAAACTTAGGAAAGCTTCCTTGGATAAAAATTCTAAAGGGGAAAAACAACTCAAGAATCTTGAGAAACTCTGAAAAATATTATCATAAAAGCCCAGACCATCTCAATACCACTGAAAAAGAAAAACAAGAAATCCAAGAAGAAACCAGCATGTCTGCACAAAGATCTCTCTGATAAATTGAAAGACAAAAAAAAAACAAGTACAAAAAATGAAAAGTGAGACACATAACTAAGAATATCAGCAGATAGCCAGAATCTGCAAAAACAAAGACAGGAAAACAAAGGCTCAGAATGAACAAAGACTTGCAACAAAAGTCAAAGTTACTATAATTATTTATTGATTAGCCTATGGCCTATGGGTACGGGTTCAAACCCATGTTACCAATAAAATTCCAAACAATTTAAAATGATAGTAGGGTAAAATACAATAGTTACAGGATAAAATACAATGATTTAATATGTAAATATGTAAAATAGTATAAAATGACATAAAATTATATTTCTGTATCACCTCTGCAATCTATCCCAATCAGGCCCACGTATGCTGATCTTAGTCAGACCATTTTAGTCAGAAATTGTGCTGTATTAAATGTCGTTTTCAGATTCTGGCCACAGAATGGTATGTTATTTTAATATGGGCCTCCCACTGGGCCATACATTTTAATATATGGATCAAGATACTTATCTTTCACTCCCTTACACAAACAGCAATTGAATAATATATGAGTCAGATTTTCTACCTCTTCAGCTCCACATATATATGTACGTTCATTGTACGGGATGGAATGGAATCTCCCAAAGGTTTCAGGATGAAGATGGAGACCAAGGCAGATGCATAGTCACGCCGCTAGGAGCCCGAAGGAGAGAAAAGCACCAGTAACTAAATTCAGAAACAGTAGAAGTAACAAAAGTAACAAAAAATACATAGATTAGGTCCTAGGGATCTACAAAGTAACAGCATAAGGATTCGGACAAAGAAAACCAATCTGGAGTAAGGGGCTCCCACCAGGGTCCGGGAATCCCGTCTTGAGTGGCTTCCCTTTGTTGGGTAAAGCGATCGAGCAATCTGCTAGAATCTACTCAAAAAATTCACAAATTTTTCAGCTGCCTGGTGAGGAAAAAGCTACCTAGTGAAAAGAAGCTACCTGGTCTAAAGAAGCTGCCTGGTCTTGGAAGAGGGGAACAAACGAGCTGTGGGTTTGCGGCAAGGACTGCAAGCTTAGAAGCGACCCACCCACGGGTAAGTGTCCCCCTGCTTCTTTTAGATCAGCAGTGCACTTTTCTGTGGGAGGAAGGAGCGGGTGAATGGCTTGAAGATTGACTATGGACCCGAGTCAGAAACAACTTAAAAAACAACTCCAGAGTGGAAGGGATGAGTATGGAGATTAAGCGGCAGCAGCTTGATTTATGTTTTTACCGTCTAACTCTGGAAGTTAAACGGCAGCTTGAGAAAAGAGTGATTAAAGGAGGAGAAAAAAGGGACTAGACAAGAAGAAGAGGTGTGAAGAAGGTTTTTACTCAGGAAAACTGCTTTTTGAAACTAAGATTGATTGTGAATTCCGATGATGGAAGAACTGGAATGATGTCTACAGTCTCTATTTAAATCAAATCACCAAAAATCAATCACTTGAAGCCATTTCAAACAAAAGAAACCAGATGCCTTCCAACCCCACCTCACCAAGATTCCCTGGATAAAGACTCCCTGACTAGAGATTTCCTGTCAGCTGAAAAGTCTTTGTCAGCGTCCTTCCCACTCTGTGGATCAGATATCAGCAGCAATTAACCCTTTACATGCAGACTCTCATTACCTCAAAACTTACAACTTTTCTACTTCATTACCTATATCAATGATTAGATAATCAATTTCTATAAAATAATTAATTTATCATTGGTTTAATTGATTTATTGTTTTAATTGATTAGTGTGATTAGAGTGTTTAGTGCAAATAGTGTGATTACTCTTTAGTGTAAAAAAATCAGGATTCATGTAATTTAATTAATTAGTAAAATTAGTGATTTAGAGAATTGAACAATGTTATTAGTGATTAGTGTAATTAATTAATTAGACTGATTATTGCTAAGCATAATTATTTGATTAGAAAGATCGGTGCAATTGATTAACTGGTGTGATATTGGCTATATTGATTACCCAAAATTGTTCATTAAACAATTTAATCAACATACTATCTCAACAAACCTACCATGGCATTAAAAGTCCAATGCCAAACCACAACCTAAAGAGAAAGAAATCCCCACAAATGAACCACAAGACTCCTGCACATGCTTTATGTGCTATAAAACTCTAAATGTTAATGAAAATTCCACCAAATGTTCTCTATGTGGCAACTATGCTCATCATGGATGCTTGGAATTGACCAAGCAAGTGATTCAATTCCTAGAATCATCCAAACATGCATTTCAATATTTCTGCCCATCATGCAAACCCAAACTGGACAAACATATAGCCCTGTTTGAAAGAGTTGATACCATAGAAAAACGAATAACACCCCTTGACACCATATTAGCATCCCTGGACACTTTAAAAGAAAAATTAAATAACCTTGCAAAAAAAGACACAACACAAAAACCCAAATATTCAATAACTACGAACCATACCACTACTCAACAACCATAGCCCAATCCACAAAAAAACATAAATTCAAAAAATAATGATATCCCAACCCTCATCAGAGAAGCTGTTGAGCACGAACAGAAGCGTCCAAATGCCATCTTATTCGGTCTAGAGAATATCAATAACAATAATGACATCACAATTGTCGGCAACATCATCAGTGACTACCAAACATCAACGATCTCCCCTGATAAAATACTTGACATTTCCCGCATTGGCCCAGAGTTAAAAACAGGACGGCTCTGTGGCCCCATGCTTCTGCAGGGTCATTTGCAAAAATGAATCAAGGAAAAGTAAAATCATTTATACTATTAATTCACTTGCCACAAGCAACACCAACCATAAGAACCTTCATCCTCAGCCTGACCTAACCATACAGCAACGTGCCTGCTCCCACGAACTCCGCACAGAACTAAAAAAAAATTGGAGAGAAGGACCTGTACATGCTGACTGTATTAAAAGTAAGTCACACAACCCACAACCCAGTGGCCAACCCTACTTCAACCAATCCACCATCACCCAAGACTAGGCACACACGCCCCTAACTACCTTAGTTCCAACTACAACTGGCCTTAAATGCAAGCTACTCAACGCAAAAAGCCTTGTGAATAAAATACCTGAATTTCTCCTCTTACTAAATAGGGCTAAATTCGACATCATATTTGTCTGTGAAACATGGCTCAACACATCTCTCCCTGTCTCCATTACCCCAATTAGAGACTATCATGTTTACTGATCAGATTATAAAATCCATATAGGAGGTGGTGTTGCTATCTTCTATAAAAAGTCCTTACATCTAAAAAACATGCAAGTTACCCAGGAGCTTGCTTTTTTTGAGACCATTGTCTGTGATCTGTCCTTAAATATCACATTTCGATTCTTACTATGTTACAGAGCCCCTGATTATGACACTGAACATGTAAACAAACTAAATTCATTACTAACATGGGCAACATCCTGCCCACATACTTTTATCTTTCTTGGTGACTTCAATCTGCCTCATATTAACTGGACCCTAAATGAATGCAACACGGAACCCATACATGCAACCTTCTATAACGCTGTAACAAATCTGGGACTGGAACAACTAGTAATCAACAATACTAGACTTAACAACAGCCTCTATCTCATCTTCTGCAACAGTTTGAATTCAATTTACAGAATACAAATTATAGAACCCTTTTCCAACAGTGACCACAACATGATTGACTTTTGTCTCAACATACGTCCACACAAAAATCACCACAATGATGTAATCCACAATTATAACTTCAAAAAAGACAACTACTATCTTATAGACAAGGATCTCTCATCCCTTAATTGGCAATTTCTATTCACTGGATGCAATACTGTTGAAGACCATTACAACATATTTTTACTTGAAGTCAAAAGAGTCATCAAACTATATGTACCAATAACAACCCCCAAAACCAGAAAAAAAAAAAAGATTACCCATAACAATAAGGAAGCCTACATCCAAAAAGAGATCACTTTGGTGGAAAAACAAATCTGGTCACGTTGCCAACTTCAAAAGCCGATACAAAAATTTAAGCCACCATATAAAGACTGAATGCACCAATTATCACATTAAACAAGAGGAAAACCTTCTACGCACCAATTCCACACGTGCTTTCTACAATTTAGTAAACGACAAACGACAAACCACTATTAAAACTAAAATCTTATGGTCTCTCTGGACACCTGCATAACTGGATAGAAGCATTCCTGTCAAGCAGACAACAAATAGTCAAAATTGGAAACGTCCTATCAAATTCTGTACCTGTCAACAGTGGTGTCCCTCAAGTCAGTGTTCTAGGACCAACTCTCTTCATACTCTACATAAATGACCTCTGTGATCATATTAAGAGCAATTGCATTCTCTTCGCAGATGATGTAAAGCTATTCAAACCACAGATAATTCTACTACCCTTCAAAAAGACCTCGACTATGTATCAGAATGATCAAACAAATGGCAACTTCAAATTTCAACAAATAAATCCTCTGTCTTACATATTGGCAAAAAAATAATAATCAGAAAATAAAATACAAGCTGAATTGTCAAGACCTTGTTGATGATCCAAACTCTGTCAAGGACCTTGGAGTACTCATCTCAAATGATCTAAGTGCTAGAGCCCACTATAACTACATAGCCAAAAAGGCATTAAGAGTTGCTAACCTAATCCTACATAGCTTTTTCTCTGGTAATATCACACTACTAACTAGAGCATACAAAACATTTGCTAGACCAATACTCAAATACAGCTCATCAGTCTGGAACCCACATTACATATCTGATATTAACAGAGTAGAGAAAGTCCAGAAATATTTCACAAGAAGAGTTCTCCACTCCTCTACTTGTTGTAGAATACCTTATGCCACCAGACTTGAAATTCTAGACTTAGACAACCTAGAACTACGCCACCTTCAGTCCAATTTAAGTATAGTATATAAAATCATACATTGCAATGTCCTACGTATCAATGAATACTTCAGCTTCAACCATAACAATACAAGAGCACACAATAGATACAAACTTATGGTTAACCGCACCAAACTTAATTGCGGGAAATACGACTTCAGCAACAGAATGGTCAATGTCTGGAATACTTTACCTGACTCTGTGGTTTCTTCCCCAAACCCCCAAAATTTTAACCTTGCACTGTCTACTATTGACCTCACCCCTTCATAACTATGTTTATAGTTATACCTATTATCTTGCAAGCAATTGACAAATCAAATTAAAATATAAAATAAATCTAACCATTGTATCAAGCTTTTTTAATCTTGTTCAGGTAAATGTCTCCCTGAGATGTTTTGGCAATTGTGATTTTAAGTAGTTGTCTTTTTGGAAGATGGCTTTATATTTGCTCAGCCATTTCAGCCTTACTCAGTGTGGCTATGTCATTTTGAGCTTCTATATCCATGATTCTTCTTCTTTTTTTACACTGGGGGCAGGGAAACCACAGCTCTTTATATATTTGTCAATTTAGTAATCCAGTGGGTTTGTGATCCAGCAGAATAGTTTAGGTAGTCTATCTGCCTCCATTTCATTAATTTTGAGCCAGTAGTTGTAAGCTCTGGTTTTAGATAGTGTGTGAATTGTGTAGATTCCCAGTTTTAGAGTGTGTGAATTGTGTAGATTCCCTGTATTAAGGCAGTGGTGGCTAACTTTTTTGGGGTTCTGTGCCAATAATTGTGCATGTGCTTGTGTGTGCGCATGCCAGAGTCCAGAAGACAATGTGTGCTGCCCCCCCATGCCCCATGTGCATGCACATGTAATCCCCCATGTGCATGCTTGCACGCGCAATTTCCCTTGCATGTCATGCATCTGCGCATGGGCACGTGTTCCCCCCTGCATACCACCCAACTGTGCATGCATGCACGAGTCCAACTCCACAGACCATGCGTCTGTGCATGCGTGCACAATCCCCCCATGCAATGCATCTCTGTGCATGCGCACACAATCCCCTCACAAGCCACACATCTGCGTATGTGTGCACACCTCTCATGCACGCCCCCATGTATGCATGCCAGATACTTGACAATCAGCATTTGGGCAGCGGCAGCAACACGCATTTGCACAGTGGAGCTCTTCCAGGCAAGCTCTCGCATGCCAGCAGAAGTGGCTCTGTGTGCCACTTCCGGCACACGTGCCATAGGTTTGCCAACATGATCTTAGGGTCTACACCCAAGATACATCTTAGGTGCTGAGATTGTGCTTGTTCTAAAACTGTATTGGAGTATAAACCCCAAACTTCAGCTCTGTATAGGGGCATAGGGATTACCTTAGCTTTATATACTTTGATTAGCGGTACTAAGGTGCATGGGTAACTGTGACTCCTTAAATTAAATAATGGATTCAAGCAAGCTTTTGCTCTAAGTATGCTCCGTTGATGGTTACAAGCCCAAGATCCAGAAAAGTCTTGGAAAAAGTTATGCCTAAGTATATGAAGGTGCTAACCTGTTAAATTGGTTCACCATCTATGTCTCTAGCTATGTTTACCAAACACCTTAATTTTTTATTTTGATTTGCTAATAATTAGAGTTATCTTGACAGTAGTAGCTAAATCTTCTTAGTAGCCTATGCAGTCCTACTTATGAGTATAATAGGGTCATATCATCAGCATAAAGCAAGGTGTTACAATTTCTATTTAGGATCATTGGCATGTGCATAATAAGGTCTTTCATTAATCCTGGCAAGTCAATGATGTATAAATTAAATAGTAATGGGGCTAAAATGAACCCTTGCCTTACCACTTTGCTTGTGTGGATCCTGTTAGTCAGGGCTCCATTAACCCCATACCACACTTTCAAACAAGTATTTGTATATAGGGCTTTAATTAGGATTAGTAGTCTAGATTCAATTTAAAGAGCTGTCAGTTTATGTACATCTCTACTAGCTATATCAAATGCAGCTGTAAGATCTATAAAGGCTGCATATAGGGGTCTCCTCTTATTGGCATATTTAGCAGTTAGATGGTTTAGAACAAAGGAGTTGTCAATGGCAGATCTGCTTTGTCTAAAACCTGTTTGTTCTTGTGCGAGAATATGATTTTCCTCTGCCCAGATTTCCATTTTGTTCAGAAGGGATCTTATATATTTTTAGCTACAATATTGATCAGGCTGATGGGACTGTTGTTACTAGGTTTTTTTTTATTTCTTTTTGTATATGGGGATCACTATTGCCATCTTCTGGCTGATTGGAATATGGCAGGTATTATTTATATGTGTGAATAGACCTGCCAATAATAGACCAATCAGTGAAGTTCATAAATATTTCTCCTGGTCGAAAATCTTCACCTGGGGCTTTATTGCTTTTTAGACATTTAATACTAGATCGTATCTCTTTTACAGAGATTAGTGGCCAAGAGGAAAGGGTTTCAGAGGGTGCTTGTTCACTGCTTAGAGGCAGTTTCTTTACATATTAGGTCGAGGCAAATAGACTTTGATAGCAGTTCCCAAACACATCCCCACCGAAAACATCATATGCGGAGTTGAAGCTAGCCTAACCAAAATTAACCCAGATGTAGCCAATAAAATCAGACTTGCAGTCACCAACGTCTTCTGTTCCAGCAGTCCACCCAGAAGCAACTTACACAGAGAAGAACAAAAAGCACTCACCAACTTGAGGAAAGACAACAACATAATCATTCTCCTAGCAGACAAAGGCATCAGAACACATCAGACTACCAATCCAAACTATCCAACCTACTCCAAGACCCTGCTTACAAACCTCTAAATACAGACCCCAAGAAACAAAACCCAGCGACCTACTTGTGGACTTCGATGTCATATCCCTCTTCACCCAAGTACCTATTAAAGAAACCTTGACAGCTATCCAAAACAAATACAACCCCCTTAAGCACATCCTAGATCTGACCAACCACTGCCTAACCAACACATACTTCATCCACAATGGACAAAGATACAAACAGATAGAAGGAGCATCCATGGGATCACCCCTCTCACCCGTCATCACTAACCTATACATGGAACACTTTGAAACCAATACTCTAAACAAATCCGAACACAAACCCAAACTCTGGCTTAGATATGTAGATGACACCTTTGTAATTTGTCCACACAGGAAAGAAAAACTGGACAACTTCCTCACACACCTCAACAGCCTACACCCCAAAATACAATTCACCATGGAAACAGAAGCCAACAACCAACTTCCCTTCTTGGATGTCCTAATTTACAAAAAACCCAATGGCTCCCTAGGACACACCATCCACCAGAAGATAACACACACCAACCGCTACTTAAACGGACAATCCCATCACCCTCCTGCATAGATCAACTTCGTACCCAAGACCCTCATCTCCAGAACCAAACACCTAGCTGACAAAGACCACCTGAGAACAGAATTACCCTCACTAATGTATTAATTTCCAACAGATTCCAAAGAAACACAATTACCAACCTAATCCTAAGGGAGACACTCCCCAAAAACTGAGACACAGAACAGGACAACAGTATCGCCTTCCTCCCCTACATCAAAGGCACCACAGATAAAATCAGCAAAATTCTCCACAAACACAATATCAGGACAGTCTTTGGCACTGACCAAAAAATTGGCAAAATCCTAAGAAACCCCAAAGACAAGATCCAGCTAGAAAACCAAGGAGTTTATGAAATACCATGCAACAATTGCCCAGCCACATACATTGGACAAACCAACAAGAGAATAAATGCACGCATCACAGAACACAAGAATGCAGTCAGAAAAGAAGAAAATACTTCCTCCCTTTTCCAGCACCTTAAAGCCACAGGACATGAAATTAATCTTGAGGGAACCAAATTAATCTCCAATACTGAACACTTCAACAAGAGAATAATCAGGGAAGCCATTGAAATAGAGAAACAGCCCCATAACATGAATAAACAGGACGATACCTCCAGACATCTGGAAACTAGCCCTTATCAACAAACGAGTCCCAGCCATGAAAACCAACACCGGACCCAAAACAACACATGATGCCGCCACCAATCTCCCTCACCAGACTCAACCCCACACCCAACCCTTAGTCGAAAGGCAACCACCATCCAGAAACCAGACCATGGCTGCATCATCAGCTGCCACACTCCCCGACCCCCAAACTAAGCAAACTGACATATGCCATGAACACATAGCCAGATCTCAAACTCAGAGCCAAACCAAAACCCAGAACATTACATCACAGCCATCTGCTCAGGATATCACATCATGGAACTCAGGAAGTTACACCACAAAAACTCAGGATGTTACAACACAGTCAATGACCCAGGAGATTACAGCACAAGACCCAGGATGTCACAACAATAGAACTCAGAAGGTCATCACACAGCCCATTACCTAGGTCGTTAAAACACAGGAGGCTGATAAACACACAGCCAGTACCTCTGCCACACAGGTTCTTACGAAAAAGCCAACCAATCTGCAAACATCAACTCCATCAACCAATCAAGAAATAACAACACAGCCAACCAACCCACTTAAAACAGAGCCAGCACACCACACCTCCCTATCAGTATTTATAGAGAGACGGCAGCTCTGATCACACTTTGCTCACACAAGCACAAAGCTGAAAGCACCAGCCTGAAGATGGTGAGTGGGACCTCATCGAAACGTTGCCAAGATACTCTCAATCTTACACAGGAAAAGACCCGAACACGCCAAGACCTGCATCAGGCTTCTGTATGGCAGATGATGGCAGATGAGATTCTGCCGAAACGCTGCTACAACTTTAAAAGCACAACTACAATGACGTGGGAAAATACCCGAACAACTTACATGTATGGCATTCAGCTTTGTTCGGATATTTTCCCACGTCATTGTAGTTGTGCTTTTAAAGTTGTAGCAACGTTTCAGCAGAATCTCATCTGCCATCATCAGGCTTCTGTATAGTGTTCATCTGTGAGTCAGGCTTTTACTCCAAGACCAATAAACACAGACCAAGACTCCCAACCAATTAGGGTGAAGAAAAAGAACCATTCTGGCACAGCAGTAGGCTGCCCCAAATTTAAATCTGAAACCACTATAAAAGCCTGACTCACAGATGAACACTATACAGAAGCCTGATGATGGCAGATGAGATTCTGCCGAAACGTTGCTACAACTTTAAAAGCACAACTACAATGACGTGGGAAAATACCCGAACAAAGCTGAATGACACACACACACACACACACACACACACACACACATATATACACATACATATATTGTGTGTGTGTGTGTATGTGTGTGTTATAGGTATATATGTGTGTTACATACTCAAGGCAAGCAGGAATGTCAAGCTGTTTAGACTGATATGGTATCAGATTCAGGATAACACTTCAATTTTTTGTGTGCTTTCATTAATCAATGTCAATGCACTATTAGCTGACATCTGATTTATGATATTTGCTAGTATCTTTCTATGCTCTTTGACAGTGAGTATAATGATGCAGAGTTTATAATCATTTGTGGAGAATTTATTTCTAGTCTTATTTCCCAAGTATGCATGGTATGAATTTGAAACCCAAATATAAGCTACATGAAAGCCCCACTGTCTGCAGATACTGCTTCAGTATTTACAGAAGAACCATAATTTCAAGTTCTTGAAAGAAAACAATCATGGCAGTTCATGGAACAGCTATGAATTAATTCAAGACCAGCCCAATGATTCGGCAATGCTTTGATTCGGCAAAGCCTGGATGATCAGGGAGGCTGGCTCCTCATCCAACATCTCAGTATTCATACTGTTAAGGATGCTGACAGGCCAACCTCAGATGAATAGTTGGCTGATTCATATAAGCAAAATGATGCAAAACAATCACCTTCCCTACCCCCTATTTCTGGTTGATAAAAGTTTGTGTGAGACTTATTTCAACTCTTTTAAGACAGAGTTAGGAAAACAAGATCAGGTTACTCCTCTTGGCCTTCTAAAATTCATCATAATGGCTTTAGAGTAATATACTCTTCCAATGTTCCAGGAGGCTTCAGGAAAAAACGTTATCACTATTGGGAAAAATTGCTTTTATTTTTCTACTCAGAATGCTTTTCCAAAGAATGCTACATTATAATATTATGTTCTCCCATGGACAAAATGAAGAATTAGACAAACAAAGCCAAAGATAGTGACAAGAGGGAAGGAAACAGAGGTGGTATTCAGCCACTTCGCACCTAATCAGGAGAACCGGCAGCAATAATTTAGCGTGGGTTGCCGAACAGGTAGTGACTTCTGGCTGGCCACGCCTCCAAAGTGGTTCCTGGTTGCAGCTTGCTCACTTGTCCCACCCTACGCTCGTCCCACCTCACTTCACACTGGGTCCTCGTAGCTTAACCTGCTTTCCCACATAGTGCCTGGCCCTATATCCCAACTGAGCAGCTCTGATCTTCCTGCTGAAAGGTAAGCCTGCGAGTCACACTAGGACCCCCCAGCATCCCTGGAGCTTGCCTTCCCCTTCCCTACCATCCCCTGAGTTTGCCAAGCCCCCCACCCCCCATTCCCGGGCTCGCTTGGCTCACTTCATTGCTGGTGCGGCCTAGCTAGCATGTGTGTGTGTCTGTGTATGTTTGTGCATGCATGCATGAGAGAGAGAGCTGGAGTGGGGTGGGGCCCACCTATTTCTTCCTTTTCCCCTGCCCATTGCTGACTGGAGATTATCCCAGACCAGCCAGGTGTGTGTATGTGTGTGCGTGCGTGTGCGTGTGCGTGTGCGTGCATGACAGAAATAGAGGGCTGGAGTAGGCGGGGGCGCCACCCATTTCTTCCTTTTCCCCCACCTGCTGCTGACTGGAGATCGTCCCTGGCCAGCCGTGTGTGTGTATGTGTGGAACAATGCTATCATGTTTCCCCCTAATTCTTCTTCCTTTTGTTGGTAGATGCTTCTTTTCTTCTTTTGGGGAAAAATATTACAGTCTCTTTCCCTACAAACTTTGGAAATTGGATGGTAAAAAAAATCAGGATGATGGCTTTATCTTTATCTGTGTTTGTATTTCTGCATTTGTATGCATGTGAAAGAAAAAAAAAGAAAAAGACATAGGAAGGGAGAGAAAGAGAGAAAACTATGATATTATTTTTAATTGTTTCTCTTAGATGTTTTCCTGGAATCCGTAGATATGAAGCAACAAACGGAATGGTTTATAGTAGTTTATTTTATACGTACAGTAAATCAGCAAGCATGGTAGACCCGAACAAAGTTAGCGCTGGAAGCAACCGCCTTCCAGCGCAATTTATCCCCTTACTCCACCCACCTAAACACTTCTACCGCTGCCCTACATTTGTGTCCCAATTATTCTATTACCCCTAATTTCCCAACCCCAGAGTCCTACATCGCATGCTCACTATCCACGATTCCCAGCTATATCCTTAGTTTCCCCACAACCATATTCCTCCCGTTCTATCCCCTCCCTTAAGCAGTTTAACTGCTTTTTGATTATCCCTTACAGCAGGGATTCCCCCTCGCATTCTGTTGCAACTCCTTTCCACCGCTCCTTTTGTCGCCTCAGTCCGTCCCCAATAAACAAGCTGGCTGGTTAGAGCAGGGGACCCCAACCACCAGGCCCCGGACCGGTACTGGTCCGTGGAACATTTTCTACCGGGCTGCCGGTTTGCTGGGCGCCGCCATCTTGTTTTGATGAGAAAGTGCTTCCAGTGAGCTTTTCTGGTTGGAAAGCGGCGTTTGGGTCCTGAAGAAATCCTCACACCTTAGTTTCATCGAAGTGGGGGTGGCTTCGAACAAAACTAAGGCGCGAGGATTCTTTCAGCACCCAAGGCAAGGCGAGCCGAGCGACCGTCCCGAAGCCATCCCGAAGCTCATCGATAAAGGTACAAAGGAGGAGTTGAAGGTGGCAGGGAGAAGCGGGGGACGACTGGCTGGCCGGTCGCTCGGCTCGCCTTGCCATGCGTGCTGATGCCGGTACCGGGCTGCGGATCATTTTGTGATGCCGGTAACGGGCCTTGGCACAAAAAAGGTTGGGGGCCACTGGGTTAGAGCATTCCCTCACCCTCTCTTCAGATTAAACTCTCTTCTAAATTATTCAGCCTCTAAACTACTCGGCTGACATTGATGACATTTTTCTTTTGATGAGGCTATCTCTTCTCCCGTCCGCGATTACGCTGCTCTTTCATTATTTATCATGTGTTAATATTTTACACTGTCACTACACTACATCTAGAGTGATTTTACTGCTTTTCTTTTGCCCAGGGCTACCACATATTTTTCAGGTATTTATGTCAATGTCTAGTCCACAGCATAAATATGTGTGTGTTTATTTTGTACATCAGGTTGCATAAGTCCAGCTTAATATGCTATTCCTGGTATGTGATATTTTGTATACATACAGAGAAAGAAGCACTCTTATGATCTTTGACTTAGGTTTGCTGTCAAACATCAGCCATAATAATTACTGTTTTGAACAATATGCTGGTTGTATTACAAAAATGGCTATTTTATATGTGAAATTATGAAATAAATTTGAGTAGAGAACCTGAGAAAGTGTCAGAATAACAGAATAAAACTTAGAGGGACCTTGGGGGAACCCTATACCATTTCAGAGAAATGGCTATCCAATCTTTTCTGAAAAACTTCCAGTGATTGAGCACCCAGAACTTCTGGAGACAAGCAGGTCCACTGATTAATTGTTCTCACCATCAGGAAGTTTCTCCTTAGTTTTAGGCTGCTTCTCTCTGTTCAGTTTCCATCCATTGCTTCTTGTTTGCGTTCTGCTTCTTTGGAAAATATATTGCACCCACTTCTTTGTGGCAACCCTTAAAAACTTGTTGCCTATCACACTCTTGGGCAAAGCATGTGAGCCATTTCCTCCTTTCAGTGATCCATGAAAGTACATCTATATTATGGAGATAATAAAGTAAAAAAAAAGTGAATAACATTTTTATAGAACTATAGATATGTTGAGGCTGGGTGTGATAAGGAATGGCTGGGAGGCGAGGGGCCAGGCGAGGCACCCCTTGACGTGAGTGACATTGAGTTGGCCACACCCACCCAATCACATGACCACCAAGCATGCCCACCCAGTCACATGACCACCAAGCTACACCCACCAAATAAGCCACGCCCACAGAACCAGTAGTAAAAAAGTTTGAATCCCACCACTGGAAGAAAAGAATATCATACCCAATACCATTTGTTTATGCTGCTAAAAGGAAATCTTTTTCAGTCTTGATTCCTAGAAACTATCTAGATAACTCCCTGCAATTCTCCTGGCAATAGTTTTCACAGATGGTTTGCCATTGCCACGTTCTTCCTAGGAGAAGAAAAAAAGAAGAGAGAAAAAAGATTATGGTTGAGAGTTCAAAGGTGCCTTTCCGAAAGGCAGGATTAGAATCTGTTGTAGAGTGGCGGAGGAACGAGGCTGAGCCAGAGTGAACGTTAAAGGCTTTATTCTAAGAATAAAGGGTTGCCGCGTCTGCCTTCTAACTAGGCAGGTTAGCTGGCGGCAACAAGGCTGACACTGCCTGACAGCCGCTTTTTATAGACGGCTGTCAAACGGTGCCAGCCAATGGGAGCGGCTGGTGCTCCCGCTCAAACAGCGGACCTGGTTGGGGACTCCAACCAGTCCCAAAGACATAACACTCCTTTCCCCTAGCTGGGAGCATGCATAGTCCTTCAAGTAGGTTGGTCGTCTGTGCTGGCGGCAGGATCGTCGTAGTCCGGGCAAGCCACTGGCTGGAGTCAAGTCCTCGCCCCCAGGCAGCGTCTCGGAGGTTGCTGATGAGCGGGCTCGGTCGGTGGGGGCACTGCGTGAATTAGGTAAGTCCCCCTGTTCGGGCTGACCTTGGTGAGTCGCTCGGTCCGGACGGTAGACAGGTTCGCTTGGTTGTTGGTTCGGGGTCCCTTGTCGGTAGACCGGGTCCTCCAGTAAACTCTCTTGGTCGACGGGGTAGATCGGGTCCTGCAGGGAGCTTTCGTCTGGGTAGACCGGTTCCGGCAGGGAGCCCTCGGTGCCGGGAGATTGGGCTGGGTAGACTGGTTCCTTGGTGGCTGCTGGGTAGGCATCAGCTGTGCTTCTCCATCGCCGTCTGAGTTGGTCCACGTGTCTGCGCCACAGGCGTCCGTCTTCCAGGAGGACTCTGTAGGATCTTGGACCTGTGACTGACACAACTTGACCAGGTACCCACAGAGGGTCCCCTGCATAATTTCTGGCGTACACCAGGTCATGCAGAGCAAAGTCCCTGACCAAACTGTCAGATCCTATAGGGGTGTCTGGGCAGTAGTGGGGGTGCAACCTGTCCAGGGTGGTCCTAAGGCATCTCCCCATCAAGAGCTCTGCTGGGGATTTATTTGTAGTGGTGCATGGAGTCGTATGTTGGCTCAGGAGGTAACGGGACAGTTTGGAGTGCCAGTTTTCCTGGCCAAACCTGGCAAGTGCCTCTTTTGCTGACCTGACTGCCCTCTCAGCCATCCCGTTGCTAGCTGGGTGAAAAGGGGCTGTAAGGATGTGTCTGATGCCCAAGTTGGCAACGAACATACTAAACTCACAAGACGTGAACTGGGGGCCATTGTCAGACACCAGCGTATCAGGGAGCCCATGGGTCACGAAGAAACGGGTCAGAGCCTTAACAATTGCTTGAGTGGTTGTTGAAGGTAGTAGGGCCAAGTCTATCCATTTGGAATAAGAGTCTACTACAACCAAGAAGGTCCTTCCATGTATTGGTCCAGCTAGGTCGATGTGCAGGCGAGACCAAGGACCACTAGCACTTTCCCACCTGGTAGGCGTGGCTGCTGGTGGGGCAGCCCTGGTTTCTTGGCAAGGCTGGCATGAGCTTACCCAGCTGGAGATTTGGGCATCCATGCCAGGCCACCAAACATAGCTGCGGGCCAGAGCCTTCATCCTTACGATGCCCGGGTGGCCCTCGTGAAGTACCTTTAGGATGGGTACACGAAGAGTGGCTGGGATGACTACCCTTGTCCCCCACAACAGACATCCCTGTAGTTTCGACAATTCCTGCTTACGGATTTTGAAAGGAGCAAAGTCAGAAGTGTATTGTGTTTCAGGCCACCCCCTTCCCACCCAGTCCATAACTTGGGCAATTATTCTGTCTTTTTTTGAGTGCACAGCAATGTCTTCGGCTGTAACCGGCAATTTAAGTTCATTTACTTCAAAGATGGCATGAACGGGTGCTGGGTCTTCGACTGGTACTGGCAGGAGGCAGCGACTAAGGGCATCAGCGTGACTCAAGTTTTTTCCAGGGCGATGCACCAATTTGAATGAGTAAGCGGCCAGGAACAAAGTCCACCTGGTCATTCTAGGTGATAGTACCTGTGGGGTTTGCTTATCCCCTGATAAAAGCCCCAGGAGTGGTTTATGGTCAGTTATAAGTTCAAAATGGTGCCCAAACAAAAATTCATGAAACTTTTTCACTGCAGCTACTGCAGCCAAGGCCTCCTTATCTATTTGGCTGTAGTTTCTTTCTGCAGTAGAGAAGGTCCTAGAGAAGAAGGCAATTGGTGCCTCAGAACCGTTGGGAAGCCTGTGGCTCAGAACAGCCCCAATCCCAAAGGGGGATGCATCAGCAGCTAGGACCAGGGGGAGTCGTTGATTATATTGGATTAAAACTGCATCAGATGTGAGTAAGGATTTGACTGACTTGAAAGCATGGGCTTCTTTGGGTCCCCAATGCCAGGGGGATTCTTTGTCTAACAGTCTGTGTAAAGGTTCAGCAATAGATGCTTTGTGCGGAAGAAATGAAGCGTAAAAGTTTAGTAGCCCCAGAAAGGCTTGGAGCTCCGTCTTGTTAGTTGGAGTGGGTGCCTCATGGATAGCCTTTACTTTGGATTCGACTGGGTGAATGCCAGAGGCATCTATCCTATACCCCAGAAAGTCCACTTGCCTAGTGGCGATGGCGCACTTCTCCCTTTTAAGTTTGAGGCCATGCTGCCTAAACTTCTCTAGGACTGCTCTGACCCTTTGTATGAGCTGAGGTCTGTCAATTGCTGAGACTAAAATGTCATCGAAGTAAGGGACAACCCCTGGGAGACCTTGGAGAATCCTTTCCATGAGGGATTGGAATATACCCGGGGCTACACTTACACCGAATTGGAGGCGTTTGCACTTGAATGCCCCTCTATGTGTGACTATGGTTTGTAATTCAGCTGTCTGATCATCAACAGGGAACTGTTGGTATGCCTGGGACATATCTAATTTGGCAAAGATGGTGCCGGGTTCGAAGGTGTGTAACAGGTGTTGAATAACAGGTACAGGGTAGGCACTGACCTGCAGATAACGATTGAGGGTGGTTTTATAGTCTGCGCAGATTCTTATGCTGCCATCTTTCTTGAGTGGGGTGACTATGGGGGTCTCCCATTTGGCAAAGTCAGTTGGCTCTAACACCCCCTGCTTCAGTAACTTATCTAATTCTAAATCTAACTTAGGACAGATGGCAAAGGGCACTCTGCGTGGCTTAAGGCGAAGGGGAATTGCCTGGGGGTCCACAGTGAAGGAGATGGGGGTGCCAGAATAGCAGCCCAGCTCGCTGCTAAAAACATCAGAGTAGTCTGAGAATAGGGCGTCTACGTCAGAGGTTGAGACAGCATGGATCCCCGTTACACTAAGGCCGAGAGAAGGGAACCAATCTAGTCCCAACAGACTGGGGAGGGCACCATTAACAACCACCAAAGGCAAATGACCTTTAAAACCTTGGAACTGAACTAAAAACTTGCCTTTCCCGAGGACAGGGATGTTCTTGCCTTGGTAGTCCCGCAGTGTCAGGTGGCATTTCTGCAGCTTCTTCTTTGAGAATCTGGGATGAATCTTCTTCAGGGTTTCCCAGGAGATGATTGAAAGTGCAGATCCCGTGTCTACCTCCATTCTGCAAGGCTTTCCTTCTAAAGAAACAAAAATACTGATTTTATTAGGAGTCTTGGAAGTATGGTTCGCGTGGTAGCAAGTATAGCAGTCCTCCACCTGCCTTTGGAAATTAGCAGGTGGTGGAGGTCTCTGAGGAAGGGTTCGCCCTGCTTGGCAGATCCTGGCTAGGTGGCCTTTCTTCTGACAATTTAGACAGATGGCATTCCTAAACCTGCAGGATTCCCTAGAGTGGGAACCCCCGCAGGCTAGGCAAATGGGAGGTTGCTTGGGGGTGAAGTTGTTTCTCTGCCCAGCTACTTCCTGTGAGGGCTTTTGTTGCCTAAGGCGGTAAATTTCTGTTGAGTCAATGGGGTCTTCTTCAAGGGAAACTTCCTCTGAATGAATAGTGGAGCTGCTGGGTCTTAAAGGAGTTCCTTGAATCTCAGCTGCTGATTGGGCAGAGAGCTCAGCAGCTTGGGCTTTTTCTACGGCTAAAGCTAGGGTTAAATCCTTTTTGGCTAGCAAGCGTCTTTGAAGCCTAAGGTCTCTAACCCTACAGACAATCTGGTCTAATAACATGTCCTCTAGGTAGTCTCTAAAACCACACTGTAAGGCAGCTGTCCTTAGAGCTGCCATATACTCATTAATTGACTCCCCCTCAGCCTGCCTTCTATTTCTGAAGGCATATCTCCTGGCGTATCTGGGATGGTTTAGGTGAGTAGTAGTTGGAGAGGATCTCTTGGAGTTCATCCCAAGGTATGCTCCTGATAGAGCGAGGGGCAACTAGTGCTGTAGCGGTGTCAAAAACCGCAGCCCCACAGTAGCTGAGGAAGAAGGATTTTTTTCTGTGTTCAGCAGCATCTGTTAGACCAATAGCGTCGAGGAAGTAGATGAAACGGTTTTTATATGAATCCCACGTTTCCTTGGTTGGCTTGAAGGGTGGGAATGTCGGATTGGCATTCATTTTGAGGCGGCAGTGCCTGTCACCTTAGTAGCTGTGATTCAAAATTCGCGCTCTTAGAAGAGCGTTTGCGGCTGCGCCTATCAGGCGGTGTCTGTCTCCCCGGCTGAGGAGGCTTTTGAATTTCGCACTCTTTGTGAGCGCCGGCGGCTGCGGCTTCAGCGCCCGTGGCTTCGCTCTTAGTGACTACAGCTCTTCTGAATCGCACGTCTGGCAGCCTCCGATCGCATCCCACCCTCGTCGCCAGTGTTGTAGAGCGGCGGAGGAACGAGGCTGAGCCAGAGTGAACGTTAAAGGCTTTATTCTAAGAATAAAGGGTTGCCGCGTCTGCCTTCTAACTAGGCAGGTTAGCTGGCGGCAACAAGGCTGACACTGCCTGACAGCCGCCTTTTATAGACGGCTGTCAAACGGTGCCAGCCAATGGGAGCGGCTGGTGCTCCCGCTCAAACAGCGGACCTGGTTGGGGACTCCAACCAGTCCCAAAGACATAACAGAATCAATGGTCTCCCAGTTGCTAATCTAATGCATTTAAGTCCTAAAACGGTTTTCAAGATGGTTGCATACATGGATGCTGTGGCTGGCTGCTCCATCTTTCATTTATGGTATGTATGATTCACTGTGTGTTTTGGATCCTTTCTTTGATTGAATCCTGTGGGGCAAGGAGCATCTATAGTCGGCAAGCCTTGTTACAAATTGGACTGAAATGTGAAAAGGCTATTAAGGACTATTTTATACATTCTCATAACATACCGAAGGAAGCAGCTAGTACCCTGGGGGAGTCATGGATCACTATCCCTGTAGGAAAGAGGAAGAGGTGGAGGAAGAGGAAGAGAGGTTGCCATGCTGGGGTTTGCTTTAGGCTCAGTAAGTTTCCACACAAGCCTTCAATTCCAAGTATATTTCTTACCAAGCAAGATCTCTGACTAACAAATGAATGAATTAAGGCTACAGATTGCAAAGACTAAATTTATCAAGAACTGCTGTGTTTTGCTAATCACAGAAATTTGGCTTCATTCACTCATTCCAGATGAAGCTGTTGAGCTGGAAGACTACTTAGCTCACTGGCAGGACAGGAGTAGAGATTCTGGCAAGATCAAAGCGGGAGGTTTAAGCCTTTATGTGAACAAAAGCTGGTGTATCAATACAAAGACTGTGGACAGCCACTGCTCCATAGATCTAGAGTATATGACTCTTAAATGTAGACCCATATATCTTCCACAGGAATTCAGCGTGGTTTTGATTACTGCAGTCTATATCCCTGATGCCAATACTACCATAGCTTTGGGATTCTTGTATGACATTGTTAGTAATCAGCAGAATAAATATCCTGATGCTGTGCATATCATAGCGAGGGACTTTAATCAAGCTGATTTAAAAGCTCCCTAAGTTCTATCAGCATGTTAAATGTGCTACTAGAGGAGCAAACATATTGGACCAACATCAAACATGGCTATAAGGTTATACAATTACCA
The DNA here is from genome assembly GCF_900518735.1 of Pseudonaja textilis. The sequence goes on from NW_020769326.1 coordinate 2,409,614, forward strand.
TATTTGGGACAATCAGACCATATGTCACTGCTTTTAGCACCAGTGCACATCCCTCTTAGGAGATGGGCTCTGCCTATAATCAAGACAGTGAAATCTTCACTAGAAGATGCTTCCCAACAACTTTAAGATTGTTTTGAGAACACAAATTGGGACATCTTTTACCACCCTGACTTAGAGGTGCACACTGCAACTGTTCTGTCCTATATCAAACACTGCACAGATATTAACACTGTGGATAAACATATTAGGATCTATCCCAATCAGTAACCCTGGATGACCAAGGAAGTCCAGTGCCTCTTGCGTGACAGGACCAAGGCCTTTAGGTCTGGTGATGGGGCAAGATACAGTGTTGCCAGAGCTAATCTGAAGAAAGGTATTCGGAAGGCCAAGACTGATTATAAGAGGAAGATTGAGGATAATTTTTATAGCTATAACATGAGGCAGGTGCGGCAAGGGATTCAACAAATTACAAACCATCAACCAACCAATGTCATCCCTGCTGAGGGGGATGCTTCATTGGCTGAGGAACTGAATCATTTCTTTGCTTGCTTTGAAGTGGAAACATCAGAGACAGCTAAAATACAACCACCAGCCAAATATAGCCCCCACCTCATTGTGGAGGAACAGAAGGTGAAGAGCATTCTGAGGGCTATGGACCCTAGAAAGGCTGCCGGTCCTGATGGTATCTCTGGCCGAGTGCTTAAAGACTGTTTGATCAGTTGGCTGGAGTCTTTACCAGGATCTTCAATCAGTCTTTATTCCAGTCCACTATTCCATCTTGTTTGAAGGCTTCCACCATTGTTCCGCTGCCAAAGAAGTTCCCTATCAATAACCTCAACAATCACTCCTATCATCATGAAGTGCTCTGAGAAATTAGTCTGCCGGCACATCATTTCTGGTCTTCCACATACATTTGATAAACACCAGTTTGCATACAGAAAAAATAGATCTACAGAGGACACTATAGCCATCACTCTTCACACTGCTCTGACTCATCTAGAACAGTGAGAGGGCTATGTGAGGATGCTTTTTGTGGATTTTAGTTCTGTGTTTAACACAATTCTTCCATATAGACTAGTGTCTAAACTTCTGGACCTTGGCCTTTCTTATTAAATCTGTCTTTGGATTATGGATTTCCTCTCTGGCCGCTCACAGAGCGTCAGATTAGGTAATCATACCTCTTCAGTCCTTATTCTTAACACTGGTACACCACAGGATTGCGTACTCTTTATGTGCACGACTGCATTCCCACTCATGCTAGTAATACTATTGCTAAATTTGCAGATGATACAACAGTGGTGGGACTCATCTCCGGGGGGTGGGGGGTGGGGGGGAATGAGTTGGGCTGGTTGCTTTTGTGGTGTGGAGACAACAACTTGGTCCTCAACACCAATAAGACCAAGGAGCTTATAGTGGATTATAGAAGGAACAGACCAGACATCCAGCCCTTGCTTATCAATGGAGACTGAGTGGAGCAAGTGGCCACTTTTAAGTTTCTGGGTGTTACCATAAAAGAAGACCTCTCCTGGGGTGCCCACATTGCACCACTGGTCAAAAGGGCCCAGCAGAGATTATACTACCTGAGACTTTTCAAAAAACAACAACCAAATGAAAAACTGCTGGTGACCTTCTACTGCTGCACCATAGAGAGTATTTTAACTTACTGCATCTCTGTATGGTTTGCCAATTGCACAGTGGCAGATAGGAAAGCACTCCAGAGGTTTAACGTCATTGCCCAGAAGATCATTGGTTGCCCTCTCCCCTCTTTGGAAGAGCTTTATAGCTCCCGCTGCCTTAAGAAAGTTCAAAACATTCTCAAAGATCCATCTCATCTTGGGAATCCTTTTTTTGAACTATTACCATCTGGCAGACAGTACAGAATAATAAAAACTAGGACAAATAGTCTGAGAAACAGCTTCTATCCCAGGGCAGTAGCTTTTTTGAATTTTGCTGTATAGTGCAGTATTGGTGCGGTGTCAGGGGTTTCCGGTTCAATGTGTGAAGGGTGAAGGATGTGTGTTTGTGTTTATTTTCATGGTCATGATGTGCACTGAAGATGGTGTTTGATTTCATTGTATGAAGTGCAATGACAATAAACTAAACTAAACTAAACTATGCCACGCTGGCTTTCAAAGTAGAATTTCAAATATAAAAAGTGGCATTTACAGCCATCCTACCACTGTGAACTCTTACCTTATCACATAGCCCTTTAAATTTTAATCATGAGAACACAGCTTGCACCTCCAGACTTTTACTCAAAACTTGTTTCTTCAATTAAAATATTTATTGTTACAGGACAAATTATTCTGAAAACAAACAATAATTACTTTGGGGAAACAGTATTGAGTATGGTAGTGATATCATTCAAATCAAAAGGAAGGATGCAGAGAAGCAACTTATGATTAGCAATATGATTAGTTTGAAATGTAGTTATCTCTAGACATCCAATATTTTCATAAATGTAATATTTTACACAAGCACATTTATTTCTGTTGGGTTTTTCATATGTATTAGCAAAAAAAAATATTACAAAAAAAGGGAACAAAGGTCTCTACAACTCTCTCATTCAAAGAATACAGCTTTAAAGCCTACATATCATCACTGTGGTATGTATGTGATTGGCTGGATTGTCCTCAACAGTGCAATGTTCACATTTACCCAGGAACTCTTTTATTTCTCCATCTCATTCTCTCTTGCTACACACACACCCTAGCCAGGAAATGTTTGGTTTGGGAGGAGGCCAAGGTTTCGTCAACACTGAAGTTCTGGCATATCATCTTTTAGTAAACAACTGGTTATAGGGGCAGTTTGCAGGAGAGAAGATGGGAATGCTGGGTAAACTTCTGATTACAATATTTCAAATACCTGCTGACGCCCAGGAGCAAAGCCTAGTTTTCTGCCATGTTAGGCTGGACAGATGCTGAGACACAAGTATAACAGCTATTCCACACCACGTCTTTTTCTTCTGCTTTTGGCTCTCTAGACTAGAGCCTGCATGGGCAGCTACAAAGGAACCTTTTATTGCATAATGATCTTCCAGCAGCAAGATAAGTCTGGTTCCACAGCATATATGTATTGATTAATACATCTCTGAGAGGCTCATTTTGTGAAAACACTGCTGTTAGCTTCTTATACAGAAAATCCCAGCCATCTGCTTTTGTTTTTCACATACAAAACCCAGACAATTTCCCAAAGATTATCTTCTGCCATTAGAGGGATGACCTGTTTATATAGAATGCTGCAAGAAATATTATCCTTGCAAAAACTGATGAGCCAAACAATATCAAACCCATGATAATATGTGTCTGTTGGACAGTTACAGTTTGTGTATCTTGGGTCTCACACCTGCCAGAAAACAAATGTGGAAGAAATACAATTCTAGATTTAGTAAAAATAAGTAGCAGTACGTGATGGATTAGGGAGGCAAACTGAGGACATTTCCAATAGCAATTGTGTTTCTTTAGCAGTGGGTCAGGCAACCTCCATCCCCAGCAATGCATGCCATCTTTTGATGAATTCAAATGGCCCATTCTGATACCTACTTGGCAGGCAGTAGTAATAGTGGCAGGAATGATCAGTTTCAATTTTCTGCATGTTTCTGTCGCATATAGTCGGTGATGGGAGTTATAGTTAAATCAGATATCCCAGCAGCAGTGCAAGAACTATATCTGCTTTTAATATTTGAAGGCAGCATGATAGAAGGGAGAGCAGGACAAAATTGCCCTTTCTCATTGAAAAAAGAAGAAAAATATTTCAAACTGGGTGACATGGTTCCGAGTAATGCTCCTAAACCAATTCAAGACTCTGAGGCCTTGGCTTCCTCAAAAATCCTGTTTATTGGATACATCATATCGGCACAATCAAAGGTGGAACTAACATTGAATAATTCCCACATCTTCGGTATAATTAAAGAATCGATACTGTCCACATCCCTTGTGTCACAAGTTATGTTAGCCAATCAAGCAGGTGATTAACTTCTCAGCACTCCCTCCTGCCATTGCTAGGACACTTTGATCTGATGCCTTATCTTATATCTTGGTTCTCAAGAGCCCTATCATTGTTATGTCTGGCACCATTGGAGGAAAACATTCTACATTCCGTAAGTCCCCCCTCCCCCTAATAAGTATGGCAACTAAGAAACGAAGCAAGAAAAATATGACTTCAGCTAGAGTTGTTTCGAGAGTTGACAGTCAGCTCCACTTATTGTAAAAAAGCATCTCTAAGATATGAACCACAAATAGCAATTAAACCCGTTTCAGTCATCCTCCCTTCCATTTATTGATGTTTTGAGTTTTTGAGGGTTTTTATGGAATTTCTTTACTAGCCAGTCTGCTCTCACATTGGTACTCTTAATCTAGGTGGCCTCTGATAAAAGATATCCTTTCCATTGCACTAAACAATGCAAGTTCCCCTTATAAAATCTAAAATCTGCTTTACTTCATAATGTGTCTCCCCTTCCACCACTATGGGCTTTGAGCCACTGAAGCTATCTGTCTCAGTATAGAGCTGACTACCAGTTTTAACAAGCTACTATGGAACACTGAGTGCACCTTCCCCAAAAGGCGAGTAAATTTTAGTACCACAGTAACTGGATTGATTACCATTACGATAGGGAATGCCCCCCCCCCCAAACTTAGGACCCGCCTTTTTTCTCGGGCCTCCCTGCGGGCGTCGCCGGGCGCGAGCGTGCCATCG
>NW_020769326.1:2414408-2467142 GCF_900518735.1 Pseudonaja textilis
CGGAAGACTGTCTGCAGGTGCCATCTTTTATCGGCCTGCTCTTTGTAAGCTTCTGTTGCTTTTGTCAAAGCTCAGTGTTCTGGTATGGGATCTACCCCTTTGGCCACTTGAAAGCGGTAAGCCCCATGATACAGTATTTGCATTATTGTGTGCCACTTCAGCAAAAGGCAGTAGTTCTGGCCAATTAGTCTGCTGGTGGTTGATATAGTACATTAGGTACTGCTCCACCATGATGTTAACTCTTTCCACCACGCCATTGCTACTAGGATGAAAAGGTGAACTAAGCCCCTGGGAGAACCCAATGGACTTAAAGAACTCCCTCCAGGATTTAGCCATGACTTGCCCCCCCACAATCTGAAATAATTCTGCATGGGACCTCATGCAATCAGTAGATATGCCTCAGGAACAACTTCATCAGTTAGTGGAAGGATGGTAATCCAGGGCAGGCAAAGAAATGAGCTGCTGGGAAAATAGATCAATCACTGTCCAAATCATGGTATTTCTTCCACTTTGTGGTAGCTCGACTATGAAGTCCATCGTGCTCTTTTCCCAGAGCCAGGTGGGCTCGGCTACTTGCTGCAGCAACCTGGTGGGTTTTCCCAGCCTTTTCTTCCTTGTTACACAGGTTGCACAATTCTTTGCATAGCTCTTGATGTCTTTTTTCAACCCTGGACACCAAAAGTGTCTCCTAATCAGGTGCACAGATTTCAGGAACCCAAAATGCCCCACCTGCCTGGTGCCATGGCTCTTTCATAGGACCTACATCCACAGGCTGTTAGGTACGTATATTTAGTCCCCTTCCAGACAAACTTATCCATAATGGTCTGGTGGAACTCACATTTGGATAGCTTAATGCAGTGATCGCTAACCTTTTTGACACTGCATTCTGGAAACCAAAAAAACAGATGATCTTCCAGTTTTCAATGTGCCTGGTCTTCCGGTTTCCAGTGCACATATGCACGCAAAGACCAGCTGGCTGGTGCACATGTGCTGGCTCTACTGGCCTTTGGGGGATCCTTGTGCCTCCCTGCCTGCTGCCCTGGTCCCCGTCAGGATGGCAGGACATCCCCATTGATGACCCAGTTCCACAGCCCCAGACAGGGAGAGAAAGTTGAATGGGAATGCTGCCTCCCTCCACTGGAAAGCTAGAGCCCCTTCCTGGCATCGAGGGGAAGGGGTATCTGTGTTTCTTGGGCTTGGGTTGGGGAGCCAGCAGGTGGGAAAGCTTTGCCCCAACTCTGGCCAGGATGAAGCACCCCTCTCCAGCCCACCAGCAGAACCCCCTCACTTCTGCCAAGGGAGTGTGACTGCACGCGTTTTACCCTGGTGTTCCACCCATGAGCATTTGCTGGCTGGGTGGTCAACTGCTCTGCCAGCTGCACCTGCTGCTGCTGGGGGCAAAAGGGTGGCAGTGGTTCTTGCTCCTGACTCTCGCCCTGTTGTACCTGCCACTGCTACTCTTTTGGAAAGGTGGGGCTGCACGTGTGCTCCACCACCACCCTCTCAGCCCTGGCAGTGGTGGTTCTCATGTCTCTCACACTGTGCCTGCTGCTGCTGCTCTTTTGGGGAGATGGGGCTGCAGATGTGAACTATCCTCGAGCCCCAGCAGTGGCAGCAGCAGCTGCAGCTGCAGGGGGAAAGGCAGGGGGAAGGGACACTCCCATGCCAGTGAGCCATGTGGACAGCTTGCCTCCCCACTAGCAGCTCCTCCTCCAGCATCCCACCGAGAAGCAGCAGTGCAACAGCTGCTGCTGCCGCTGGGGGCAAGGGGGCAGTGGAGGCATGGATGGGCAGGGCAGGGCTTCCCTCTTCCCTGAGTGGGCTTTTTGCATGGCCCCAACTCTCCAGCCCATGGCACTGATGTGCATCTGTGTTCAGGAGCACCTGGCTGGCTTGGGTGCATGGGGCAGCGTTTGCTGGTTGGGTGGACGACTGCCCCATGCCCAAGCTGGCCAGTGTGCTGGAACCCAGAAGTGCAAGGGCAAGCAGCAAACAAGCACGCAGCTGGCCAGGACAGCTGCGGCTATACAAGAAGGGAAGGAAGCTCTGGACCTCCTATCCTCATCCCCGCTGCCCCCTCGCCTCGAGTGGTGGTGGCTGTTGCACTGCCACTTCTGGGTGGGATGCTGGGGAAGAGCTGCCAGTGGGGACATGAACTGCCCACATGGCTCGCTGGCATGGAAGTGGCTGCGGTAGCTGGCCAGCTCTTCTGGGGTGCCCAAGCTGGCTAGGCACTCTGGAGCATGGATGTGCATCAGTGCCATGGGCTGGAGGGTTGGGGCCATTCAAGAAGCCCCAGCCCTCCTGTCCTCACCTCAGCTGCCCCCTCACTCCCAGCAGTGGCAGCTGTTGCATTGCCGCTTCTGGGCAGGATGCTGCAGGATGCTCCCTGCCAGCAGGGAGGCAAGCTGCTCGAATGGAGATGCTGCTGAGGGCCCAGGTCATCAGTGTAGAGCGGCTGCAGTGGCTGGCCAGTCATTCCTGCCCTTCCCCCCACAGCTGTGGTGGTGGCTGCTGCTGCTGCTCTTCTGGGGAGGCACAGGAGCTGAGCTGGGTGGGAGGAATGCTGATGACAGAAGTGGTTGCACCTCCTTGGGAAAATTGGTGAGAAGGGGGGCTCATGGGGGGCTGGAGCCACAAGAGAACCCCACCCGGCCCACCCATCCTGACCCACAACACTGTCCCTTTCTGGGTCTTTTGGTATGCACACCTGATACTCTTTCCTTTACTGGTCTTTGCATCCACATGTGCACCAGAATCCAGAAGACTAAGTGGCCATCGCAGATGCTTGCATTGGAAATGAGATAATCTTTCTAGCATGTGCATGTGCACCAGAGGGTTGCTCTTCTGGTTTTTGGTGTGCATGTGCATGTGAAGTCTGGCTGGCCGGCATGCCAGAACTCAGAAAGCAATGGGCAATGGCTCCACATGCCTGGAGAAATGACTCTGCATGCTACTTCCGGCACGCGTGCCATAGGTTCGCCATCATGGGCTTAGTGTATAGATTCACTGCCAGAAGCTTCTTAAAGACTTGGCAGACTAGTTTGATGTGCTCATTTATAGTCTCAGTGAAGATGAGAATGTTGTCCAGTAAACTAGGTAGGACTCCTTATATAAATGCCCATGTAGCATCTTATTGATCAGCTGCATGAACACCACCAAGGCCCCTTGTAGTCCACTGGCATTACTTTGAACTGGAAGCTTCCCAAAGGGCAGTTAAATGCTATCTTCCATTTGTCTCCCTCTCTGATTCTGATGCAATAATACCCTTCCCTCAAATCTCACCTGGTAAATACCTTCCCCTTGGCTAGGTGGGCCAGCAAGTGCTTCCTGAGGACACTCCATTAATCCCCCTGAAGTCTACATATAATCTCATCATTCCACTCTTCCTTTCCTTAAATAGGACTGGCACAGATATTCCGGATTTAGCCAGCTGGATGAAGTCCCTTGCTAGGTTCTTATCAATGTACTCCCTCAATTCCTTCATCACCTTGGGGTCATGGAGTTCCTTTTGGATTTGGGTAGTTTTGTCCCTGGAAGGATCTGAATTGTGCAGTCCGTGGGCCTGTGAGAGGGTAGCATGCCACACTCTTCTTGTCCAAACACCTCCACCAGGTTCTGGTATTCTCTGGGGATGGTCTGGGTCCCTGGTGGCTGATCTGACTCAGCCCTTGAGTGTTCTGGGTCCTCAGCACCCCTCCTATGCAGGGAGGCTTGCACAACTCTGTTGTGTGGTGGAGGGAATGGTCCTCTTCCCAACCTCAATTTCCTGTTTCCCCCTTCCAACCATATTGTTGGGCTCCATTTGTCCAACCAGGGTATTCCTAGGATCACAACTTCTATCATTTTCTGGACAATCATGAACCGGATCATCTCTCAGTGCTGACTCATCTCCAACTTCACAGGCTCAGTCAGTTGGATTACTGGGGTCCCTCCTATTAGTGGGCCATCAACTTGCTCAAATCTCTTGGCCCTGGATAGCCTCCTCACCTGGATTCCCTTCCCGGCAGGCTTATAAAACATTGGGTGTAGCCTGAGTCTATGAGAGCCTCAAAATCCCCCTGAGCTCCCAATTTGGGTACCACAATTCTCACGGGGATTGTGAAATGGCTCTTCTCAACATTGGGTCTCTTTCTCCCTCATTCTCACTGTCATATGTGGGTAACTGGCCTCCTTCAGCCAGACTTCCCTGGAATACTTATGGCTTTTACCCAGATTCTTCCTTCCCCAACAATCTGCTGTTTCATTCTTTCTCTCCAGAATGTTTTCTTCAAGCAAAACATTTTGGATCTGGAATTTGTTGTAGGCTGCAATTATTTTTCTTTGTTACATTGCAGTTTTAATAACATAAAAAGTAAAATTCAGATTGCCAAATGTATGATGCACTTATAATAGTATTTCTAATGTGGTGCTGTCCACATATATTGGTCTATATTTCCCATAATCACGCATAGCATACTGGGATTTAAAACTAAAACTTTAGAATATTTTAAAATGTACAAGGAACTTGCCAAACAATTCATCATGAATTCATCAGAATTTTCCCTGAGAGCTAACATAATTTCAGTTTTTCTTCCAGTGTTCCTTCTTTCTTCACCTCTGCATTTTTCTTCATTGATGAATTTATCAGTTCTCCATATTGATTCAATTATCCAGAACATGGACCACTATCACCAAACTTTGATAATAGCGAGCTAGTGGAGCCATCTCAATGAAATGATATAAATGGAACTGTGCAAGCATAATATTTGAAATCTTAATGGATTGTTTTCTTAACAACTTATACTTCCTTCCTCTTGTCTTCTGCACAAACCAATGTGGGACTAAATAGATGTTGATTTGAGTCTTTATGTCAGATTATATAGAGTTTAGATAATGATGATGGCAATGATGACAGGTGGGCATGACTTTTGTGGACTAAAGGGCACAATCATGCTTCCTGTGACATATCAAGGTCACATCTAAATGATAGCAGGCCGAGGTTTCAATTATTTAGGATACATTAAAGTAGTAAAATAGGCATCTTCATTGTCTTAATTTTGCTACTAATCAAAACCATTTATGGGCATCCCTTGTTGCCAGGCAATAATTACATCTCTGCATTGGTTATCAGTATTCTTCTGGGTGCCATGCAAGATGCTGGCAGTCTCCTATAAAACCTTTCAAGGCATGGGGCTGTGTAATTTGCAGAACCTTTATTCCCTTGATTGTTTGATCCATTCCAGCAGAGGAAACAAATACCGATCCTGTCAATCAAGAGGCATCATCTGGTAGGATTCAGGAAACAAGCTTTTTCTGTCATGGTACTTGCCCTTTGGGAACATTATCCCCTGGAAATTAGAACAACCTCAGCCCTGCTGGCTTTCTACAATACCTCTGCCTCTTTGTGTATGGAAGCTGGATGGTCAGAGCCTATGAAATGATTGTTTTAATTGTCATTGTATTGCTTTTTACCTTGGCTGCGGGTTATGTATTTTATTTTACTATTGTTTGTGTTTTTAAGTGCTGTTAGCTGCCCAGAGTCATCATGCCAAGTGGGATGGCCCAATTTAATAAAATAAAAATAGTATTCTTTTTTATTGTGAATATTTGAATGTGAAAGTTTATACCCTTAATTGTTTCTGAGATCACACATACTCTTAGTTTATGTAATCACTGAGTAATCTAGATAAATAAAATAAATTAGTATCACCACTATGAGAGTTCCATTAACCATTAAGTTTATAAACCATTTATCGAAGCAAGATTAATGTCCATGAATGCAGGAATTCATAGGAGGAATTTGCTGTGATGGTTGCTATACATTTCTAAAAATTGGACTCTGACGGATCCTGTTCACTCCCTTCTGTCTTGCAGATCCTGTGTGACAGATATGTGTGAGTGCCCAGTTCATAAAAACTGCTATTGTGAGTCATTTCTAGCCTATGCCAGAGCTTGTCAAAGAGAAGGTCTGAAGGTCCATTGGAAACCTGAAGAAAATTGTGCTGGTAAGGAATTCACCATTTCATGCATTACAGCATGGAGGGTAAAGGAAGCTTGGGAAACACAGCTTTTGCTCTGCTTCCCCTTTCTTTACTTCATATTGTATGCACACCAAGTCTGTTGAATGGAGTAGCGGTTAGTGGAAGGACCGCAAAGTTGCAGGCTGGAATTTTTCTGGCTAATTAATAACATTTCCTGCTCTGCTTCTAGCTCATATGGAAATATAAATAATAAATCTGCCTTCATCGGAAGAGGAAAAAATAAATAAATAAATATTGCCTAATGTACTGATCCTGCTAATAATTTAAGTTCAAGTGTTTGTAGTTATGCTGACAGGTGCAACATTGCTTTTAAAATCCTAGGTAGAGTGCAAAAGACACTTATTTTATGCTTGCCCAAATGCCAGGATTAATTGTAACATATCCAACATTCACAGAGTGGCTTAACTAACACAGCTATGTCTTCATACCTCTGCTTCTGCCCTTGAGTTTACTAAAATAATTCACATGCATTCACACTCACATTTTAAACTTCTGATCTCATGCTAATATTTAAAGCAAAGGAGTGGAAGCAATAAAACAAATGACTGCATAATATTTGAAGTAGGAAGCAGAAGACAGATGTACACATGAGGCAAAAGGTCTGGTTTTAGTCTTGGATGAATTGCTAAATTTATATTTTTGTTATTAGTCATAGTCTTAAGAAACAAAGTACCAAAAGGTGAACTAAACAGGAATACAGGAACAGCAAAGTTCAGAAGAATTATCCAAGCATAGAAAGAAAGGCAGATGCAAAGGGCAATAAAGCACCTGCATTTATAAAAACTATGAATATTTTCCTTTGGAAGACCTTGGAATTGAACAAAAGAAATACAAGATGAATGAAAAGAAAATTCTGTGAGTCTACCATAAACTTGATTTTTTAAAAGGAATACAAGTATAGCTATGTTATTAATCTGCTACAGCAAAAAAAAAATCAGTCTTAAGACTTACAGTACTAGAAATTTGTGGCCCTTATATAGGTTTTTCTTCCATTCAATATTATATATATAATATATAATATACCTATATACTTATATACTTATATAGGTATTTCTTCCATTCAACTAGTAGAAATATTTGAGTAGCCCCTAAGGGGAACACAAATATATATAGATCATATCAAGTATAAATATAATGTTCATGATAAATAAGTACAACAGGACCCGTATTTTAATAGGATAGGTGCTTTCTACATGTGTTGAATTTCCATCCTTTCCAGGCTGCAAAGTCAATGTCTGAGCTAGAGATTTGGAGAAATACAGTCTTACATACTACAGTATGTTGTACCAAGCATTCCATAATTATTTAAGTCAAAATCTCTTTCCATAATTATTTAAGTCAAAATCTGTTTCCATAATTATTTAAGTCAAAATCGCTTTAGGAAGACAGACCATGAGAGAAAAGAAAATGAAACAGGTAGGAAAAAGAGGAAAGAATCTGTTTTGTTTGGCTATATGCTCTTTCAGCCTATGCCATTCTAGCCTCTGCCTTCAAGTTTCAAGATTTCACATTGAAAATAAGTGTCATTGGGCTGAAAAAGGTTCTCCAGCCATTGTCTTAGCCATTATCTTAATTGGTATTACATCCATAAAAGAAAAAAGGAATTCAGCTGAGGTTCTGCTTAGTGTTGGACCAGTTTGTTTAACTCCAGTTGCTACATTGCTCTTTAAATAATGGTCATTGGTTCAATCTATCCTTTATATTCAATTTTCTCTGCATAAAAGTATAATAAACAAAACATCTACATAAAATATAATCAACAAAATCTCCTATCCCTTTTGAATGGTGGACTTTTTGGCAAGTGCAGAGTTTATTATTCGGGTGAATTGGGTTGAGCATTTATCTATAACAAGGAAAATATTATTCCCTTTCAGATATGTTTGAGAGACAGAAAGCAATATTTATTTTACACACCATAACCTTATTCCAACATAGGTTGCTGTAAAATAAAATAATGATAAAAAAAAATAAAAAATAGTAAAATAAAAATAATGATAAAGTTTATATGTTTCATTGTTGCCACTCTTGCTGACAGTCTGTTCTTGGGATTCTAGACTCAGGCTTCCAAAAGCTGCCATCTAGACTTAATATGCAGCAGATCATTCCTATTGAACTGTAAAAGAGGCATTTTAAAGAATTCTCCCCTCCCCTACCTTCCAAAACGCAGAGGATTAGGAGATCCTCAAAGACAGCTTGAATGCTATGGATTATGTGGGCTTTATGAGACTTCCGAGACTTCTCTCTTTCAAGACAGAGTTTGGATTCAACCCAGCATTTTAAGAATGCAACACTTTCTCTCCTTATTCCAGTGATACCTTTTAATTCTTTTGTGAAAAATACACTGTAATGTTTCCAAAGAGAAAGTTGGAGATTAATAGAAGATGCTGTAATGATATTTACCATGTATTGTAACATAATCAGCACCAAGAAAATAAAGAAGGCAGTTGATACTGAGACACATTCAAATCTTAACACTGTCAGTTATTGTGAGATTGTCAAAATAACACTGTGAGATTGTCATATTCTATGAAAAAAATGCTTTCAGCTGGGGTATTTTGAAAATGTCACCTCTTCTTTTATTATTCTACTAATAATTGTAATGACTAGTTATAGTATTCCTGACTGTAATTTCCATGGATCTGGTTTGAGGATGACTAACTGTAAATCCAACCAAGTAGATGCTGTGAAATTCATATCTTTGAAATGTCTTCCAGGAACCCAATGTAAACATGGTGCAGTTTATAACACATGTGGTCCTGGTTGTGTAAAGACTTGTGCCAACTGGAATGAGATTGGTCCCTGCAATAAACCCTGTGTTGCAGGATGCCACTGTCCTGCCAACTTAGTTCACCACCAAGGAAGATGCATCAAACCCACTATCTGTCCACAGCGGTGACATTCGCTTTCACTCCAAGGATACTGAACTTGATATCTTGAGTCCCTTTTAAAGCTCATAGCCAATACGGACTGCAGAGTCTGTTGGCAGATCTTACAAAACTCTCTTCCAAAGAGAAGAGGAAAAGGAAATGTGTGTGTCTATGAATGTATATGTCTATATGAAAATTTACATCAATACAAGCATACTGTATATGCAATTGTATATATACTGTATATATGTAAGAGTAAGAATGTATGTGTGTGTACACGCATACGTGCAGGCAAAAAGAAAAAAAATTGCCATATCGATTAGCATCAATGAACTAAAGGAAATGATATCCATCCACATTGTGTGAAGGACTGAAGCCCAAAAACCATTCTTAAATCTAGCTGTCATAGCATGACCTTACTATGTGGTCATGCTATGCCACTTCAGCAAGAGACTATCCCTCATTCCTCTGGGTTTTTGCATCATTTATATCAATCATAGGACAAATTATTATTATATGTATATATTTTTCCATTATGTATTAATATTTATCTACTCCTAGGCTGTAGATCATGTGAATCTTTTGTGAAACTCAACCAGACATTCAGTGACAAGAAAGTAGCTGCTGGAGAACTCAATTTTTTTTTCAAGTCTTTTCATGTTCCAATCTAAGATTTGGCTAAATTTTAGATTGATCCTGGACTTACTAATACTTTCCTCTGCAGATGTTTTGGATAATAGTTGAAGCATCTTAATAAAGAAAACTTGACAACGCATATTATGCTTCATCACCTCATTTAAATGTTGCCACAGGCATGTGTGATAAGGATGGTAAATATGTGTGTGTGCGTGTGTGTGTGTAATCAAGGTGTCTGTCAGCCATGTTCATGCTGTCTGCTGGAGAGAAAGAAAAAAATCTTGGAGGGCCTGTCATCATCTTCCTGTTGCTACTTAAATGGGAGATTACCAAAATATTCCAGGAATATAGTCTAATTTGGAAACATTATGGAAAAGGGAAATGATAAATAATTTCATTATCAGTGCAAAGAAAGGTACATGCATGTGTCAATAGCTGAGCTTGATTTGGAATCATCTTTAGCTTGATGTTGGCAGAAGGGAATAAACTTCAACTTTAATCCCAACTTTCTTTGAAATCAGTTAATCTTTTGAACTTGAGACATTATGCAAAGGAAAGCACTCACACTGGATGGGCTTCTGTTGTCAACAGTGTTCATAAGAATGTGTATGTGGGGTAATGGTGATGATGAATGTGATCCCCTTTCCTTTGCCTTTTTTACTGCCTCATTTCCATTTCCAGACATTGTTCTTTCCTGCACCATGACTGACTCCCATGAATTCATTTACTAGTAAACAGCTATTCATAAAAAAGAATACTCCGCCAGAAATTCTGATGATATCATTATATTGTCTTAGAAAGTCTGCTAAGATGACTGAAAGTTGTTACAGGCATACACAGGTTCAAGAGTAATGATTTTACAGTCCTTCTTCATCAGTTAGGGGAAACAATAGATATTTAGAAGCAGAGCTGGAGTAGTTTTCTTTTTTTTTTAAACAAGTTTTATTGATTTTACAAACAAACAAACAAAACAAAACATCATTAAACATTAAAAACATAAAACCTCTTTCCATTGTAAATCTTTACAAGGTAGGTAACACGTTGCTTTATATCACATACTTATAATTTATCCCATTTCCATATAAACATGTAAATTCCCTTTACCAAATTCCACATTGTTTCTCTTTAATCATTATTCAATCATATTTCCTTTCTAATTTATCTGCTATTCAATCATCACATTTATATTTTCCTCTGGCTTGTTTATAATTGTTCTCATCTAGTCTTCCTCCGAGATTTTATTATTTAATTCTTAATTGAACACACACACATAAGACATAAACATAAAAACATAAAACTTTCTTTTAGAAAGTAACTTGGCCCCAGATTACCTCTTTTTGTATGGACTTCAATTGAATTCATGCTCTTCTTATATACCATTACCTATCTTGTTTACCATTCTATATCTATTATATAACTCCTCTCCACTTTTGCCTCGTCTTAATTCTGTTTTATATATTTAATCTTGCTTTAAAAAAAAAAAAATTATATCTTTTGTCCATTTCTCCATTTACATCTGTCTCATTTCCAATATAAAAAAGAATAGTTTGCCCTGGAATCACTAATCAGAGTATGATGCCTTTCTATCATTCCCCTAAATTAAAATTTAAAATAACACCTAAATCCCAATCAGATTCTGCTTAGTACATTCTACTATTTCAGAAAGCAATACTACAATAATAAATCCATAACAGTCAACACATTAATCCATTAAACTCTATATTTAAACTAATATTTTAAACATTTCCTTCAGTATTTTATTAAAACTTAAAATCATTCATTAAACATTTTAAAGTTATACCTTAATATTTTAGTCTTTTATTAGATCTTAAAAACTTCTGATTATCTACTTATAATACAAATACCACTATTACAATACTCATGTGTACTTTGCAGAACCCCCCTTTTTTTAAGAAAATAAAACCCATACATTACCCATTATCCCTAAAAAAAAAATTCTTTTCTCCATCTTGTTTTATACCTTTGTAACCTTTTCCCCCCTTTTCCCTTTCCTTCTTAGCCCGCCTAAACTTTTTGCCCCCTCCTCTCCAAACCTCTGCCTTCTTGGTTTCCCCTTTCTGTTGCATTCCTCTTTCCTTTTGCTTTCTAGCATTCTGTTGTTTTTGCATCTTCTTTTTCTCTTTCATAAATATTTTTTTATTTCTTAAGTCCTTCCTTTTCGCTCCTCTCTTTCTCCTTTCTTTCTTAGTCACACCATTTAGTTCATTAAAAATGGCTTCTTCTTCCTCGGCTTCTTCCAGCTGTTGTTTAATTTGCTGACACATGACAAGCGCCATATCTAGGAAACAAAGGGCTTCTCCCATAACATCTTTGCCTTCTTTCCTTATTTTTAAATATTGTTTTTTTAGTTCATCAAGAGATAGAGCCATTTTAAACTGTTTCTTCTTCTTTTTCTGTATCCTCTTCTTATTATTAAGCCAATCAGTTATTTCCAAACTTAAAACAGTTCCCAAAAGTCCCAAAATCCCGTAATCATCAAACAGTCCAGGCAGAGTACAAACTTCTTCTTTTTACAATTTCTCTTCTAGGGGTGAAGTCAAATTAGGGAAAGAAAAAACATCCAGTCTGCGCTTTAAATCTTTTTTAGAATCAATTTCTATTCTCTTTATCTTCAAGGCATCTCCTCCAGCAAAGTCTTAGAGTAAAAAAAATTTTTTCCAAGCCTCTCCCTTCCCACTTATAACAAAGGAGTTTAGGTTTTACCTTCTATCAAAAGGCAGGTTTCCCTTGTCCATTTGTTAATTACATAAGGGAGGGAGAGTAACTTTCCCTTTTCATCACTTTTCTTCGCTGCTGAAAACATCAATCAGGAACATTATAGCATCCAGAAAAAAGCCAATACTTTCCCAGGTGTTGAATATGTCCTTAAGGTCCCAGTTCGACCAAGAAAAAACTTTCGTTTTAAAACTCCTTCTTCTTCCTCCTGCACATTCTTTATCCAGTTGCTGGCTTCTTTATGGCGGCCATTAAGACCGCCGCTCCACCGTCTTGAGAGAAGGGGGTTATTGCCGGCTGGGGAGGGGGTTTGCGATACCTCTCAACCCCTGTCCGGATCCCCCCTTTCTTCAGCTGCCCCAACAGGGCAGCCTTAGCCTCCAAATCCGTCAGAATCGGAGGCACCAAGGCGGCTAGCACAGCAGGGATCGTGGAGAAAAGCGAATCCCTGCTGTCACCGAAGCCGACAAACCGGAAACCCAGAGCTGGAGTAGTTTTCTTGCCTTTATTAAAAGTGCCTGAAGAGATCTTGGCTTTCAGACCTACATTTTTTATGCTGATCTGTTACCAGAAATGGAAGAATAAACTTTGCATTTGAATAATTAACTTCCCATTAAAAAAGACAAATTAGTCTTTTTATTTAAAAAAATTAAACACATCTATCTGTATATGTTTAATATCCTTTGAAAATATTAAAAAATAAGGAAAATAATAACTTAGTTAAGTCAATTGATTTAATTAGATTGTTTTTCAATGGCTATCTTCAGGTTAGAAAAATATTAGTTTATCCCTTGCATAGATTCAGTCACTGGGAAAGAAGGGGAGCCGGGAATGAGAAATCTGTATAATCTGTGTTACAGTTAGGATATAAAAGGTTTATGGCTTACAAAGGGCATGGATTGGCTGAAAATTCTGGTATCTCAGTACATCAAGATAACAACAAATTGGAGAATTCAGCCTTTATATATTAGACCTATAGGGTATGTGTATGGGGAGGGCAGGGGCTAACATACTGTACATAGTGTTTTATTTTGAATTCTGGGGAATTCACTTATCAATTGCAAGAACACTGGATTTTAAAAGATATTTAATGTTTTCAAACATGAAGTTTCATTTTATAAGCTGTCTCTTATTAAGAAGGTGCTAAACCATACAATTTTCTTTGAATGCCGAAAGACACATTATTATTTAAAACTATTTTCCCTTAGTGAAAATAAACCCACTGTTTTCTTTCAAAATGTTATTCAGGTAAAAGTGAATTGCTTCCACACTGTATTCACTGGTTGTAAATGGTCCTACAGTAAGGGTCTGTTTACCCCTGTTATCTTTTTAATTAAAAAAAAAATTATTTAGTAGGAAGTATCATCCAAAGCTTGATGAAAGCTTCTTTTGTTTCATGAACTTTTCAAATGGCTTTAATATAATCCAAATATGCTTTCTCCTGAAGTTTTCCTCTGCCAATATAACTGTTTTGAATTCTCTTTCAAAAACCTTTAACATGAAAAAAAAATCAAGCAAATTATCCACTAAAGGGAGAAGACAGCAAGAAAATAACAGGCAGCAGAGCTGTTTAACTCATTCTTTGCATTGGTCTTTACACAAAAAGTAACTATATAGCCCAACCTACCAAGAACATGACTGTAAAAGACAGACTAGAAATAAAGGTTAAAATAGGCAAAAAAAATGTTTTTTAAGAGAACACCTGCCTGATCTTGATGAATACAAATCACCTGGACCTGATGGATTACATCCCTGAATTCTAAAGGAGCTGGCAGAGGTCATCTCAGAACCACTGTACCACATCTTTCAAAAATCCTGGAGGACTGGGAAACTATCAGAGGTCTGGAAAAGAGCTGATGTGGTTCCCATCTCACACACACCCAAAAGGGGGGAGGGGAATACCCAGGAAACTACAGACCAATCAGCCAAACACCAATACCCAAGAAGATACTGGAAAAGATAATAAAAAAACAGATCTGCCCTGGTAAAACATCAGATAAATCTAAATGTACAGGAAGATCTGGCCCGCCTACCAGACATCTGGAAACTAGCCCTTATCAACAAATGAGTCCCAGCCACGAAAACCAACACTGGACCCAAAACAACATTTGACACCACCACCATTCTCCCTCACCAGACTCAAATCCAAACCCTTCTATAGACGAAAGACAACCACCATCCAGAAACTAGACCATGGCTGCATGACCAGCTGCCACACACCCTGACCCCCAAACCAAACAAACGGACACACGCCATGAACAAATATCCAGGCCTCAAACTTAGAGCCAAACCAAAAGCCAGAACATCACAGCCACCTGCTCAGGATATCACATCACAGAACTCAGGAGGTTACACCACAAAACCTCAGGATGTTGCAACACAGCCAACAACCCAGGAGATTACAGTGCAAGAGCCAGGATGTCACAACAATAGAACTCAGACGGTCATCACACAGCCCATTACCCAGGTCGTTACAACACAGGAGGCTGATAGACACACAGCCAATATCTCAGCCACACATGTTCTTATGAAAAAGCCAGCCAATCTGCAAACATCAACTCCATCAACCAATCAAGAAATGACAACACAACCAACCTCCCCACCAGTATATATAGGGAGACGGCAGCTCTGATCATGCTTTGCTCACACAAGCACAAAGCCAAAAGCACCAGCCTGAAGATGGCGAGTGGGACCTCATCGAAACATTGCCAAGATGCTCTCAATCTTATATGGGAAAATATCTGAACACGCCAAGACCTGCATACCTGTACCAGTGAAAATCTACAAATATATACATATACATATACATATACATACACATACATACATACATACATACATACATACATACATACATATATTGATTTGTCTGTTTTAAATGTATGTCAAATAATTTTTTTTCCTAGAATAAATAATAATAAAAAAAGATCTGCCAAGATCTAGAAATGAGTAAAGTAATAACTAGTAGTCAGAATGGGTTTGTTAAAAACAGATCATGCCAAACCAATCTTATTTATTCTTCAGCATAGTGACTAAAATAGTAGACCTGTCAGCCTTCAAGATTTTCTTCCTTTGCTTTGCATCTTTTGGCTGTCATAAGTAATGGGGGGAGGAGGGGGGAACATGGTTATGGGAAGCAAGCTAGAGGTTTT
Source organism: Pseudonaja textilis (assembly GCF_900518735.1). Next base: position 2,429,823 of record NW_020769326.1, read on the forward strand.
ACAAAACAGAATTGTATAAGTTGGGAGAGGAAGTTTCTTGCTTAGGTTTCTATCTTATGCTATGCGCAGCTGCAGCTCTTTATCAAAATATGTCAAGGTCAACGGACAGAGGCCTCATCATCACCTGGAGATGCCCACATGATGTTATACACAACTTTTTATTGGATGGACAAATTGAACTATTGTGGGTGGGAATGTTGCCGTCACTTTGTATATGTGATTTATGTGCTCATTTTCTCAGATTCAGAATTCTTTTGTTGATACCACTTGATTTCCAGTGAAACATATCTTTTCTCTAATTAATGGAGTCTAAGTATTTCTTTCTTGGATTTTGAATGGAGCACCATCTGACAAGACCAGCGAAATACTGTGGACATAATATACTTAGACTTCAGCAAGTCATTCGACAAAGTAAACCACAACCTACTTCTTGGTAACCTGGAAAAAAGTGGGATAGATAGCAGTGCCATCAGATGGATTTGTAACTGGCTGAAAACTACTCAGTGAGCAGTTCTTAATGGTACTACAGTATGTCTATTGTAAGCAGTGGGGTACCACAGTGTTCTGTCTTAGGCCCAGTACTCTTCAACATCTTCATAAATGGGGCCATAGAATGGGAACTTACCAAATTTGCAGATGATACTAAGCTGGCAGGAATAGCCAACATCCTAGATGATAGGCTCAAGATCCAGATGGACCTTGACAGTCTTGAACACAATATGCAATTCAATGTAGAAAAAAATAAAGTCTTACAGTTAGTCAAAAACCAAAAGCACACATGTAGACTGGGTGAAATCAGGCTAATTAGCAGTAATTACATGTGCCCCCCTCGCACCTCATTTTCACCCTTCATGGCCTCCTGTAGGACTCTGCCAGCTGAAAAATGGCCTGAAAACAGGCCCCCAAAATGGCCCAAAACTAGGCTCAAAATGGGCCAAAATGGGCCAACAACGGGCCAAAAAACTGGGGCTGAAAAGGGCAAAAAAATGGCCAGCAGAGTGCTGCTGGAGGACATGGAGGGTAAAAACGAGGTGCTATTAAGAAATGTGTTCCAACAAAAAATCATAGCATAGAATTATGGAGATTTTTTCATGTAGCAGTATCTCTTTGGGGAAGAAAGACCTTACAAATGGTTTACATTGTTCATATAACTGAAAATCTTATTACTTCAATTCAAAGCAGCAACATTGTGTTCATTTTTGTCAAAATGTAGCCATTTATTAGTAAACAGAAAAATCAAGATTGTTTATAGCAGTGATGATAACCTTTTCAGCACTGTGTGCCCAAAGCGCCTGCGCACATCTCCAAAATGCAATGCATTCCACATGTCCTCCATGCATGTGCCCTGCCCCCCATGTACATGTGTGCACTCCACACACACGCAGCCCTCCCCAGCATGCACCCCACACCTGCGCATGCATGGCAGAGACCCAAAGACCAGATAGCTGGTGACAGGCATGCGTGTGCATGTGTGGCAGAGCTGAGCTGGAGTAACACCTCACATGCCCACAGAGAGGGCTCTGTGTGCCACCTTCGGCAAACATGCCATAGGTTCGCCATCATGGGTATATAGCATACTGAGAATAAAATACCTTTGAAATATATTTTGGGAATTGTTAATATAAATTGAGTCCAGGTTAAATTAGTCACACTGTTAATTTGAAATCAATTAAAAAACTGGTCAACATCATCACTAATTTAGCTGTATTTGTTACAAGAGGCTTAATTGCCAAGCAATTGAAATTAAACCCATAGACTTCATCTATAAATGATAAATATAGCATGTGGAATTTTTAAATAAAATAAAATATTTTTTATTTAAATCATTAAATAAAAGAGTTCATTTGCTGCATAAATGAATCAAAGCAATTTAACTCAAATCTGCAATGCAATATATTGCAGAATTACTGTATATAGATCTGCTGTATAAGCTTTATACAGTTTATACAGATCTATTGTATACAGATCTGCTGTATAAACTTTGTTGTTATCACAAAGCACTATGGTTGATATTTCATTGTTCAGCTTGCTTTAATGTGATCACGATAACTTTTCAATTTGGGTATGATGTGGCTTTCAATGTTATATTTCAAATTTTTCAAATTATCTGAAAAACATTTTTTTAAAGGCAAACGGCTTAGATTGCATTAATTTTCATCACCAAGAGATGAAAATAGAGCGTATTGGCTTGGGAATGGGAGTTTCATTTTGTTTTAAATTGTGAACTTCATATAAGTTTTAGTTGATATATGCTTTTTCCTTGGAGAAAATGATTCATGTTTCTGTTTTTAACAACTGTAACACAGGAAGGATTTTTTATATCAAACATCTATGTTGAGTAGGAAAGACTTAGATATTATAAGATATAATTAATATTTCATTTAGACTTTCCCACAGATTCCCTCCATTATGTACCCTATATTTGTTATTTTGAAATTGGTTTTTACCCTTGATTCATTCCTGGTTTAAGGAAAGATTGACATAGTTCACATTTATTTTCCATTTTGTTCATGTAACAATGCTATCTTAAAGTTTAAAACATGCAATATCTTGACAAATTATGTGTTTTTACAATGTTTAAAATATGACGAAACATTTTATAAAGGCAACTACCTGATATTTTATTATACAGATTGAAATGATATATGGGTACTGGGCAGCCTGTGGAAAACCTTTTCTTTTTCACTGAGTGGGCACATAAATCTCAGACTCTGAAGACCATCTCTCAGGGAGAATGGATGAAACTTGTTTCATTTGAACTTCAGTGTTTGGACCCTTTAAAGCTTTTTTAATATATAATTGTCATCCATTTCATTTTTGAGCCAGTAAGGGAGGCTGGGTTTTTTTTTTTTGTTTGGTAAATGTTCTTTTGTAATCTTTTCTTCACAAAAAGAAGAGGAACAATAAGATTGGTTTCTTCTGTCTATAAACAATCTGAGTTTTTATGTTCTTCTGGATTTTTGCCAGATTGATATTGTCAAATGAAATGCTTACTTTGTTCAGTGAAACTGGGTTTAGGAGTAAAAAGAAAGTAGTTATTTCAGGAAATAGAATGACTTCTAAGAAACATAAGTGTTGAAGAAAAAATGATCAATTCCAGGAAATACGTTGAAGGCTGAATCCAATGAGATGATTTTTCTGAAGTAAAAGGGAATGCAGATATGTGCATGAGACAATTTCTCTTGCAGTCAAGGATCCAGTTTATCCTAATTTTGCTTAGGTAAGTTTCAGCGGGAATGTTGTAAGGCAAAGGCACATTTTTTGTAGGCAGCATAAAGTAAGAGAATAGCACGCAGCATTTGTCGACACATGGCCATAGCCATGTGCACTTGTGGTTCATGGAGGCCATGAGGTCTACGTTGCTGGGGACTTATCACTTGACAGAAGGCTGAGCGCTCTGAAACCCTCAATGAGCCAGTCCAGTGGGGAGGCTGTGCAGTCACTAGATGCCCAAAGACCGAGTCAAGTCCTATAAGCCTCACTGCCTGTGGTTTGTGCACAGCCCTATTGCATGCCCTAGATTCTCCTGCCAATTGGGAGGCTAATGGTTGCTTCATCCCAGTCTTAGCACTAGACTCCAGCACAAGACTCAGTCCCTGGAAGCAAAGTTGCACTTCCAAATCAGTGGCAGTGGCTAGGCTTTGCCCTCCCCGGAAAGGGTGTTTAGTGCTGCTGGGTCTGGGCACAGCACCCCGCAGCCATTGCAGAGATTCATCCAACGGGGACCAAGGTGCCCACAGCTGGTATCCATTGGCCATGATCAGCACTTCCTAGTTGCTGCTGACCTGCTTTGCCCAGGATCCTATGGCATGTTTCCTTTGCTTTGTGCCCTTGGCAACCTATTATGAGTAAGTGTATACCTTAGAACATACATACAGAATCAGTGTTCCACTAGCTCCTCCTCCCTGTGCTAAGGAATGGTGTGCTCTATTGAGTGGCTATAACCATGATCCTTTCTTAGAAATAAAGTCTTCAACCTGCAATGACAGAGGGATCTTGCATGTAGATTGGGGAAAAGGGAACTTTCATGGCTTCTGCCATCCTCTGGCTATCTTCTTTGCTAATCTGCCTAGAGGAATTATTTATTTTATTTATTTATTTTATTTGTCAATCGCTTACAAGATAATAGGTATAGGTATAAAGATGAGTAAGAATACAGGATATAGGTACAAATAAATGGGGACAATAGGACAGGGACGGTAGGCACGATGGTGCACTTATGCATTTTATAATCCATATTTAGCAGGGATATTGGTCTATAATTTCTAAGATTTGTCTGATCATTATTTTCTTTGGTGATGGTTGTAATCATTGCTTCATTCCAGGATTGTGGGACTTTTGCCTTATCTAAGACAGCATTAAATATTTTAGGCAACCTATTACCTAATTATCTTGTTGACTCTTATATAATTCCGCAGAAAGCCCATCTGGTCCTGATGCCTTGCTATTTTTTTTTTTATTTATCACCCAAATTAAAACTTCTTCTAATCTCATTTTTTCATTTAGCATATTTTTATTTTCTTCCGAGATTTTTGGAAGTTCTGCTTTCTTTAAGCATTTTATCGCTTTTTCTTCTATTGGGGTAGTCTTCTTCATTGTACAATTTCTTATAGAATTTCTGGGTTATATTTTTTCTTCTTCTTCTTGATAACACAGCTCCCCCTGCTCATTTTGTAATTTGTAATCCACCTTTTCTATTTTATTTATTTATTTATTTGATTTGTCAATCACTTACAAGTTAATAGGTATAGGTATAAAGATGAGTAAGAATACAGGAAATAGGTACAAATAAATGGGAACAATAGGACAGGGATGGTAGGCACGATGGTGCACTTATGCATGCCCCTTACAGACCTCTTAGGAATGAGGTGAGGTTGAAAGTGGTTAGCTTGAGGTTAAAGGAGTGGGTTAGAGGATGTAACAACAGAGTCAGGTAGTGAATTCCAGGCACTGACCACTCTGTTGCTGAAGTCGTATTTTCTGCAATCGAGTTTGAAGTGATTTACACTGAGTTTGTATCTGTTGTGTGCTCTTGTATTGTTGTGGTTGAAGCTGAAGTAGTCATTGACTGGTAGGACATTGTAGCAAATAATTTTGTGTGCTACGCTTAAGTCTAACCATAGACAGCATAGTTCAAGGTTGTCCAAGTCCAAAATCTCAAGCCTGCTGATATACAGTATTTTGTTGCAAGCAGAGGAGTGTAGTACTCTTCTCGTGAAATATTTCTGGACTTGCTCAATTGTATTAATGTCCAATATGCAGCTCAGATTCCAGACTGATGAGCTGTATTCGAGTATTGGTCTGGCAAAACTTTTGTATGTTCTAATTAGCAATTCAATATTTCCAGAGGAGAAGCTTCACAAGATTAGATTTACAACTCTTAATGCCTTTTTGGCAATACTGTTACAATGAGCTCTGGCACTTAGGTCATTTGATATGAGAACTCCAAGATCCTGACACAGTGAGAATCATCAACGAGGTCATATCCACCTAGTTTGTATTTGGTGAACTGATTTTTTTTACCAATGTGTACAACAGAGCATTTGTTGGTCGAGATTTGGAGTTGCCAGATGTTTGACCATTCTGACACATAATCAAGGTTGCTTTGAAAGATAGTAGTATTGTCGGTGATGGTGAATAGTTTTACATCATCCACAAAGAGGACACAGTTGTTTATAAGGTGATCACAAAGTTCATTTATATAGAGTATAAAGAGGGTGGGTCCTAGAATGCTGCCTTGGGGGACACCGCTGTTAACTGGAGCAGGGTTTGAGATAGCGCTCCCTGTTTTTACGATTTGTTGCCTGTTTGACAGGAATGCAGTAATCCACTTATGAAGGGATCCGGAAATGCCATAAGAGTCTAGTTTTAACAGTAGTTTGTCATGTACCACTGAATCAAAGGCTTGGAGTCTATGTAAATTTTGTCTATAGCTTTACTCTGGTCAAGTAGTAGTCCATATGTTTTTGCAGTGAAGGAATTGAAGATTGCAGGACAATTTTTTCTTGAAACCAAATTGTTTTTTGGAGAGTAGGTTGTTTGACTGTAATGAATTGGTTAATGATTGATTCCATGACTTTGCATGTGACACAACACAGTGAGATTGGTCTGTAGTTTTCAACCTTATGGTCCTGGGGTCACCTTTTTTGAAGATAGGGCTGACCGTAGCTAAGGACCATAGGTTTGGTAAGGAACTGGTTCTGAATGATATCTCATATATAATGCTTAGGGATTCTGCTATGGCAGAGCACATAATCCATCAGGGCCAATAGATAGGGATGGTTTTAGGTTTTGTAGTGCCTTTTCTATGTTATCTTCTGTAAAATCAATATGTAGTAGGTTATTACATTTAGTTGTAGTACGTCTAGGAAATGTGGGGCATGAACCATTGCTGTTTACAAAGACTGAACTGAAGAATGTGTTGAAGAGATTGGCCTTAACAGTTTGATTGTTGCAGTCTTTCCCATTGGTCCTTTTAGGGGTGGAATGGTTTTTGAGTCTTTAAGTTTGGTGCTAACAAAATTGTAGAAGGCGCGGGTGGACTTTGTATGTAGGAGGTTTTCCTCTTGCTTGCAGTGGTAATTTGTGCATTCTGCCTTTATCTGTTGGCATAGGGTGTTTTATTGGTTTTTAAAGTTTGCTACGTAGCTAATTTTGTTTTTAAACCATAGCGAATATTTTTCTGATTTCCTTATTGTTTCCTTATTCCTTATTTCCTTATTGCTATGGGTAATTTGTTTTTGTTTTTTTGGGGGGGGGTTACTAATGGTACATACAGTTTAATAACTCTTCAAATAAGAATGGATTATAATGGTCTTCTGTGGTATTACAGCTAGAGAACAGAATGTGCCAATCAAGAGATGATAGGTCAGCATCTATGATATCATAGTTGGCTTTTTTGACGTTGTATTTTGGGGATCCATTATTATGATCCTCTTTGGGGGGGGGTGTAAATTGAGACAAAAGTTGATCATACTGTGGTCACTGTTTGAAAAGGGTTCTTGTATTTATAGGCCATATATTGAGTTTGAGCTGTTGCAGAAGATAAGGTTGAGGCAGTTATTGAGTCTAATGTAGTTAGTTACTAATTGATCCAGTCCCAATGTAGTAACAGCATTGTACTGGGTTGCATGTATGGTTTAGGATGTACATTCATTTAGGGTCCAATTTATAAGAGGTAGATTGAGGTCACCAAGGAAAAGGGTGAGGGCAAGAGGGAGCCCACCTTAGCAATGAAGCTAGCTTGCTTGCTTGAACTATGTCATAATCAGGGGCTCTGTAGCATAGTAAGAAGTGGATTGTGGTATTTAAGGACAGTTCACAGATGATGGTCTCTGGAAGAGCAAGTTCCTGTATAATTTGAATCTTTTTTAGATTTAGGGATTTTTTGTAGAAGATAGCAACTCCACCTGCTCTACGGATTTTGCAATCTGACCGATAAACATGATATTCGCTGACTGTGGTAATGGAGTCTGGAAAAGATGCATTTAACCATATCTCACAGACAAATATAATGTCAAATGTGGTTGTGCCTAATAAAATGAGGAATTCATGCATTTGGTTTGCGAGGCTTCTTGTGTTGAGTAGTTTGCATTTTAGATATGTAGTAGTAGGTCTGGAGGAAGTAAGTGGCGTGCATACCTAATGTTGGATGTTGGAGTGATGGTTATTGGGATGTAAGTTGAAGGTCTTGCTTTTGATACATTCTGTGCAGTAGTCAATGTATAGGTTAGTATTTCCTTGTTCATGGAGTCTTTTGAGCTCAGAGTGTAGTTCACAGGATCGTACACATTGCTGTAAGATTAGGTCAATTATGTAAGGTGAGGTTAATTATGGAACTATCCATAAAATACAGTGCTAGAACTGCAGATGAAAAGGCAAAGTTGGTGAAAATGTTTTTGCTTTCTGTGGCATTTTGCACTTGGGAACATAGTGAGTAAAAACATTCTTCGTTCAGGATTAGGATGAAAGGATTAAAGCATACAAAGAGTGTACCTAACTCGACTTTTGATTCCCTGCTGAGCTGAGCTCCATTGTAACTTAGTGTGCCAACTGCAAAGATAAAACCTCTAGGCTAAACTGAAAAGTAGCCTCTTAAAATGTGTATTCTCAACAATGTGAGATAGCACCCCCTAACAAAGCTCTGGGCTATATGCCAGAAAATGTATTCCTTTCCCTTTTCTGGGGTTCTTTGTTTTCAGAGCTCTGAAAAAATCATGAGGTTTGCATGAACTAATGGATATGAAATTATGTTTCTAACACTATGACAATCTATGCAAGCTGTGTAAAGCTATAAGAACTTTGAGAAAAAGGGTTTTTTTTTGTGGCAGCTGCAGCTATGGCTTTTGTGGCTTTTGCTTTTTCTCTCTCTGCCTTGCTGTTTAAGGTTGGAGACTAAAAGGTCACCCAGTTTTGCTTTCTGATCAGAAATAAAGCTGATTATCAGTTGCCTCATGTTCAGAGATTCATTGGGTTTATCAGATTCTGAGCTGCACTCCAAAACCTTACAAGAAAATAAAAAGATCTAACACTTCTATATCTTAATCTCTAAACAACAGCACATTCCTACTTCTGTGTGCATTTTAAGAAAAATAGAAACATGCAAATTAAAGGCATTTTCAGTCTGACTTTGCACATTCAGGCTCATTGCTTACATTTTTAATTTTTTAAATTTTAATCACTTAATTACTTAAAGTAATTACTTTAAGTACTTGAAGCTAAACTACCTAATACATGGACAGAAGTGAACATTACATTAATACCAAAAGATGATGTAGATTTGACACAAAAAAATAGAGACCAGTATCTTTATTAAATGTGGACTATAAAATCTTTACTTAATAATAGCAGAGAGATTGAAAAAAAATTCTGATTGAATTTATCCCTCCAGAACAAAGTGGTTTCTTACCAAAAAGACAAATAAAACACAATTTAAGGATTATCTTAGGTACATTGGAATACTACAAAATGCATCCAGGAAAACAAATGGCATGAATCTTTTTAGATGCACAGAAAGCCTTTGATAATATATGCTGGCAATTTATGACACATCAACTAAATTATATGGATTTTGGAGAAAAATTTATAAATGTAATTAAGATGATATATTATAACAAACAATTAAAGTAATTATAAATGGGGACTACACAGAAAATTTCAATATAAAGAAAGGAACAAAACAAGGAGGTCCGTTATTGCCCTTACTATTTATATTGACTTTGGAAGTCTTGAACAGGAATATTAGACAAGATCCAGAAATTAAAGAAATGGAAATAAGAGGAAAGATATAAATTGCAAGCATTTGCAGATGATTTGTTATTTATTGTTGAAGAACCACTGGAGACAATCCCTAAACTATTTAAAAAGATAGAGGAGTTTGGAGAGATAGCAGGATTGAAAATAAATAGGGGAAAAAAACTAAAGTTATAATCAAAAACCTTACACAGAAACAAAAAGAATAATTGGCAGAAAAAGTGGACTTGCAAATAGTTAAGAAAGTTAAATACTTGGGAATATACCTAATAGCAAGATGTGCAACGATAAAAGAAGACAACTATATTCAATTTGGAAAAATTGAAAAATCTCCATCTATCAATGTTGGAAAGGATTGCTACTGTAAAAATGAATATCCTACCAAAATTGCTATTCCTGTTCTAAACAGCACCTATAAAAATGAAAAGAGATTCTTTGATGACATGAATAAACTGATCTTGAAATGTATCTAGCAAGGGAAAAAATCCTTAAATTTTCTTTAATTCTTTAATTCTTAAAAACTCTTTTTAGCGAGAAACCAAAATTTAGCAAGTAAAAAAAAAGTGAGAATTAAATTGAAAATGTTACAAGAATCTAAAATGAATTATCTGCAATATTAGTCAACCCGGAGAGGAAATTTTTTTTTCTCCTTTCAAAATTTCACTCTACCGAGGGGACTCTACAAAGATGTCTGAACATAGCAAGGAGAAAGGGGAAGCCGAATGCTGGGGAGAAACTTTAACAACTACCCAGTCAGAAACTGGCTTTGTGTGCCCCATCAAACACATCAAAGCTGCCTGAGAAAATTCCACGAAGCCCTGATTGTCTATAAGCATAGGAAAGAGAGACAGCTGGGATGGAAGAGCCAAGGGAGTAACCCTCATCTGTGATAACCATAAACCTGGGTGGAAAATGGAACTGGAAGCCCTTTTGAATCACGAAGAATGGATCGAGGAATCGCTGGCAGATAACCAACTGAAACAATAAATAAATTGCCTCTTGAGGGAAGCCTTGGAGGACCTCAATGTGCAGGAAGAACCAGGTTGCCATAGAAGGAGAGCGAGTGAACCAGAAATTGAGAGAACCCAAGCGGCCACCCTGATCCAGCTGAGGCTGATCAAGCAATGGACCAAGCTGGAGGACCAGCAGCTGTGCCATGTATCCAAACCCTTGCTGTTCCAGAGCACAGGATTAACCCTGGCCAACCTAGGGACCTTCAACTGCAGAGAAAGTTCCCACACTTGGGGGTGAAATTCTAAGGGGACCCCCAGAAATTGGGGTTTTTTTTCTGGTACAAGTCCTCACCAATATGCAAGAATGCGGGTGGAACTTCCCAACCCAGGGGCATGAGTGTGAGTCATCACCCCAGCCCTAGAAGGGGCAGACTCCAAATGGATGGTAACCCTCCACAACATTGACACCCCAGAGCTGATGAACCTTGATGATTCATGACAGCACTACACCATCGCTTCGATTGATTGAAAAGCCCACAACTGCATTAGGGTCATAAAGCAAGGCCGTTGCCCTGTAGCTGAATACACTGAGCAATTTTGTGACCTAGCCGGTTGAGTCAACTGGCTAGAGATATTCTAGTCTGCTAGTTCAAAGATGGACTCAACAATGACCTGTACACTGCCTGCCTGGCCCATGGGGCCCCTAACCTTCTGGATGAATGGTACCTGATGGCAGAGGAGGTGGAGATCAAGATGGCCTGTAACCAGTACCACAGTGGCAGGGTTGGGAGATGATCCCCACGCCAGGGGAAACAGGAGTTTTTCAAACCCCAAATCATCATGACTCCAAGACCATCTATCTGTTTTAAGTGTGGAAAGGAGGGACAAGATGCAGTGGAGTGCTGTTCAAAAACCCTGCCAGAAAACATACCACCCATTGGGAGGAAATCTGGAAAATCAAACCCCCAAGGAATAGAAACTACCCTGAGAAGCCAGGAAGCTGTGAGGTTTCGGTCCCCCTGAAACCCAGAGGAAGAATCTCCAATGCCTTGAGGAGACCTGAGCCAGTCCAGAAGTGATCTGGAAGATGATCCACTGGTAAGCGATACAGAATATCCCACAAGGGAATAGAGATGGACCCACAAAAAGTAAAAGCTGTTGTTGATTGGAAGCCACCCAAACTCTCACACAACTGCAAAACTTCCTGGGTTTTGCAATCTTTTACCATCAGTTCATTCTGGCTATTGCAAATATTGCCCTCCCTATCATGAGCTTGTTAAAAATGAAAAGGGAGGGAAACAAAGTCAAGGCAACCCCTTACCTGGATGATGGAATGCCAAGTGGCATTCAAAAAATTTAAACAACTATTCTCAGCAGAACCAATCCTGAAACATCCAAACCCTGAACAACCATTTGTCATCCAAGCAGATGCTAGCGATGTAGCAGTTGGAGTAGTTCTACTCCCCCCAAAAATGAATGTGGAAAATTGCAAGTATGTGCTTATACTTCCAAGAAAATGACAGAAACTGAGTAAAGATGGGCCATATGGGAGAAAGAGGCATACGATGGGCACTCCTCACATGGAGACACTTCCTAGAAGGGAACAAAATCTCCTTTGAAGTCTGGACTGATCATAAAAATCTAGAAGCCTCAAAGACTCCAAGTACGTTGGGGGCAATATTTTAAACATTTTAATTTCATTCTCAAGTATCTCCCAGGAGGAAAAACCTCTTGGCCGATGCCCTGTCTAGGAAACCCCAGTACGACAGCAATAAAGATTGAAGTTGTAAAACCCATGATCCAACTGGCCCAACTTGCAGCCGAAGTAATCACCTAAGCACAAGGGAAGAAAAAACCACTTGCTGACAATGCAACCACTTCCAAATTTAAGGAGGCACTACTTCAGGATGACTGGCTCCAGGCTAATAAAAATATTTGCTTACTCAAAGGCGATCTATCCTGGGTGGAAAACAAACTGTAGAGAATGGACCTCATGAAACGATGCTATGACTCAAAAATAGCTGGACACTTTGGATTTGTAAAAACCCTTTATCTTATAAAAACTCTGGTGGCCATCTCTCAAAAAAAGTCATTGAAAGTTATGTTGCTAGTTGTCCTATCTGCACAGCTGCAAAAAGAAGACAAGGGAAATCCTCTGGACTTTTACAAACAGTAGCAGAACCTTCATCTCCCTGGAGAGAAATCTCTATGGATTTTATAGTGGAGCTCCCGGAAAGTGCAGGAAACACTATTATTTGGGTTGTAATGGACCTTTTTTCAAAACAGGTTCATTTTGTACCCTGCCAAAAGATCCGAACAGCCAATGATGTTTTTAATACACATATATCGCCTCCATGGAGCTCCCCAATGGATTATCTCAGATAGGGGTGTACAATTCACTTCCACATTTTGGCGGGCATTTTTAAACCTATTAGGCTCCACCCAGGGGTTGAGCTCATTGAATCACCCCCAGACCAATGGCAGATCAGAATAATATTAGAACAATATTTAAGATGTTTTATTAATTACCTACGGGACAATTGGAATGACCTCCTTTCTTTTGCAGAGGTAGCATACAATAACTCGGTCCACAGTAGCACTGGTTTCACCCCATTCCAGGTAGCCACAGGACAAGAATTCAACCCCATGCCAGAGCTACCTACCAAGGAACCTGAAATTCCCCTCCCTTAAGGAGTGGATAAATAATTTGCAAACCACTTGGCCAGTGGTCAGACTAGCCTTACAAGAGGCTAGAGCAGCTTTTAAAGCTCAAACAGACAAAAAACGCTGTGATCCAAAACCATTCAAAGTATATATTTGTCTACAAAGTTCCTAAAATCACTGCAACCTTCTAAGAAACTGGGACCTAAATTCATTGGCCCATTTTCCATCTCCAGAATTATCTACTCTGCTATTGTAGAGCTCCTATCTCCAAGACACTTAGACAGGTTTATCCAGTATTTCACTGCAGCCTACTCAAACCAGAGATCATTTCAAAAATTAGACCCCCCCCCTTCCCACACCTCCAATTCCCATTATGGTACATGGGGAACAACATTTTGAAATTAAATATATCCTTGACTCATGCACCCACCATGGATCCACATAATATTTAGTACCTTGGAAACACTTTCCCTTCTCACAAAATGAGTAGGTAGCTAAACAGCTAAAAAGTCCCCACATTACTACAGAAGTTCCACCTGAAATACTCTCACAAACCACCCTAAGTTATACATGTAACACGTGTTTTATGTCTTCCAGGTGGATTTCTCATTTTTTTGAGGAGAGCAATTTGTCAGATCCATGTATCTGTCATTCTTCAATGGAAAAAGAAGGGGGGTGGATACAAGTAATCCTTTTTGATGTAACCTGAATATCAGGAGCATTTGGAGACTTCTCAAGACCCAGATGGTCCATTGAAGTTGGAAAGCAGGAAGACTGAGAAGGAAGAATTAAAGGAGTGACTCTCACTGAGACAGCCATGGTGGCTAACAGCAAGCTTGAGGAGGAGGAGGAGGAGGAAGGTGAAGAATCTGGCCATGTTGACCTACTGATGAAGCAATCCATGTGGTTCAGGATGAAGGCCTTCCAAATCCTGAAGGCACATTAACCCCATGGCACGGCTGCCACCAATGAATCCAGGAGGAGGACGATGGTGGCAAGTGTCAGGCTGGACTTCATGGTGGCAGCTTCAACAACCCCAATTGCTGTCACAGCAGCCATAGGCACAGTCTTGAGGGGGGCACTGGGTTGCTGCCTCAGTGGGAACTAGCCATATGAAAGCAAAGAGCCAGAAGATCCCATTCCTGGGCATGAAATTCAATGAGGACCTCCAACAGCTGGAATACTTTCTGGCCCACATACTGACATACATGCAAGAGTATGGGCTGAAAATTCCCACTGAAGGCATCAAAATGAGGTGCATCAGCCTGGCACTGGAGAAAGCAGCAGCCTGGTGGATTGTGACATTTCACAACATGAATATATCTGAACTAAGAAACTTTGATCGGTTCATAACAGTGCTTTGTCAGCAGTTTGAAGACCCTCTAGTTTAGTGGTCACCAACTGGTGGGCCGTGGCCCACTGGTGGGCCTTGAGAAAATTTTGGTGGGCCACAGAGAAATCTCGCCCCCAGAGCACCTCCCCAAAGCAATTAATCCAAGCTGCACAGAAACACAAGGCTGCGCCACCCACATGGCCTGCAGGAATGCTCCCCACCCACTCACTCCTTACTTGCCTGCTAAAATTTCTATTTTTCCTTTTCCCGACCATCATCTGTTCCTCTGTGCCGGGAGATTTAGATTAGCTAGGAAGCAGGAAATGATTGGATTTCTTGCTTTCTAGCTAGTCTTTAGATCTTTGACTCTGCTTCCCTTAAGACTGAAGGTTTGCTTGCAAGCAAATTCAGTGTAGACTCACGGCAAGCAAATTTGAGAGACTGAGCTAGCCGATGGCAGATAGATAGATCACTGAATGGATTCTGTGAGCAACTCAATCTGCCTGCTTTGCCTGATTTTGGGTAAAAATAGCTTTTTTATAAAAAAAATTCAATATTTACATACATGGTGTGTTGAGAGTTAATTTTGTGAGTTTGCTTGCTAGTAAATTTTAGGAGTTTGCTTGCAAGCAATTTTTTTGTGACAGACTGAGCTAGCCAATGGCAGATAGATAGATCTCTGAATGAATCTATGATTCTGTGAGCAACTCGATCTGCTTGCCTGCTTTGCCTGATTTTGGGTAAAAGTTGCTCTTTTTTAAAAATAAAAAAGTCAATATTTACATGCATGGTGTGTTGTGAGTTAATTTTGTGAGTTTGCTTGCTAGCCAATTTTATGAGTTTGCTTGCAAGCAAATTTTATGTGACAGATTGAGCTAGCCAATGGTAGATAAATAGATTTCTGAATGAATCTGTGATTCTGTGAGTAATTCAATCTGCCTGCCTGCTTTGCCTGCTTTTGGGTAAAAGCTGCTCTTTTTTATAAAAAAAAAATCAATATTTATATAAATATTTATAATATTTACACACAAGCCATGCCTAGCCAGTCACATGATCAAGCCACATCCACAAATTAGGCCATGCCCACAGAACCAGTTAGTGGTCCCTGGGATCTAAAATTATGAGTTTGGTGGTCCCTAAGGTCCAAAAGGTTGGCGACTCCTGCTCTAGCTGATAGTAAAGCCCTTGATCACATCAAAACTGTGCACCACAGCTTCAGAGCAGTGGCTGAATACACAAAAAAGTTTCATGACCTGTCATGTCAATTGAATGATTGGCAGAGGATATCCTCATCAGCTGCTTTAAGGATGGATTGAACAACAGTTTGTACAATGCTTGCATCTCAAGAGGAGCCCTGCAACCCTCCACAACTGGTATGTCCAAGCTGAAGAAGTGGAGGTTGACTAGGTGCATAACTAGTACTGCCCAGCTCAGCCATGGAAAATGTCACCACTGGAGAAAAGAGAGGTGATGAAACCACAAAACTGCAGCTACAGTCCAAGGCTTGCTTCAAATGTGCCCAAGAAGAGAACCGAGTGGCAGAGTGTCCAGCAAGAAAACTCCCCTAGGGCCTGTAGGGAAAGCCACCAAGGTGCCATAGCAGGCTAGAGAGACCACACAGAAGGAAGTGGAGGTTGAGAAGCAGAGCTGATGTCATGGCAATATGGTGGTGGCTTAGCGGAGCCACTAAGCCAGCCAAATATTCCCTGCCAGGAGAACCCCCCCAGGGGGATCAAAAGATATCCTGGAGAGTTGTCAAAGTTAGAGGGGATACTCCATGGATCACATGGAGTGAATATAGTAAAAACAGCAGAATACCTTAAACTATTGTGGATTATAAAATACAACTAGAAAGTGAATCAGAAGTTGGGTTTGTTTTGAGACTAAGTGGATGAGTTTTCTCTTTTGATTCTCTTTTTCTTTTTTGAATACTGGTTTTGGATTATAAATATTTAACAGCAAACTAAGATCTATAACATCTTGGGAATTTGGGGGGCCTTGTGGATTACAAATACTAACTATTGAGAGAAGAACATTTATAAGTTTCTTTTTACTTTTTGATTCCTGGTTTGGCTGGACATTGCAAATTAGGGTATTTTGTTATTTCCCCCAGCTCAACGCTTTGGGATGAAATGAAGCAAGTGAATTGAGAAATACAGTTCTTGGGGAATTCATGGGCCTTGTGGATTACAAATATTAACTACTGAGAGAAGAAGAAGGAAGAAAAACAACCAGTTGCAAAGAAGGACTGAGTGGGTCAATTATAAAAGTTATAACACTGTGAAATTGGTGGGAAATTAGAAGGGAAACATGTGTTTTCTCCTTGATTTATTGAAATAGTGGGGTTGGACTTGGTTGGGGAGCAGGAGATTAGAGTGGTGTATTTTTCTAAATTAAGTTTTGACTACTTGATTAATAGATTTAAGTAGAATTAGCAAGTAATCCAAATCTAAGAAATTAGGAAAGAAAACAACATCTGCACCATCCCTCTACAACATTGTCTGAAGCATCAAGTCCATCAAATCAAAGGTCCATAGAAAGTATGCTGCAATCAAAAAAATCAAATTCATTTCAAAAAGACATCATGACAATGTTCCAATCCATATAGGAGGCCATAACAAAAAATCACATTGAAGTGAAAAATGAGTTGGCAGAGGTGAAAGAAAAAATACAAAATATGGATGAAAGAATTGGGGAATTTTCTACAAATGATAGCAAAAAATGAGCAAAGGATTCAGATAATAGAAGAAAAATTAGAACCAACAGAGACAAAAATGGAGGAAATGAATCAAAGGCTTACATAGGAAAATAAAGGGTGGGTGGACCAGCCAACTTCTTTGTTGCAGTGAACTGGTTCCGAGCAAGCTGAATATGGGAACAAGGGGTTCACCCAATCCAGTCTGAACTGGTAGAATCCTACCCCTGTCTACAAGGCGCTTTAACTATTTCAATGTTGGAAGTTTACAATGAAGTATTGTTAGAGGCTAAAATGGAGGGAGGGGAAACATGGAGGGAGGGGAATATAACTCTAATACCAAAAGAAGAATCAGATAGTACACAGATAAAAAAACTACAGATCAATATCGCTATTAAATGAGACTATAAGATATATGCTTCAATAACTGCAGAAAGATTAAAAAGATTCATGAATGATTTTATACACCCAAACCAAAATGGATTTTTACCAAAAAGGTAAATTAAAAATAATATGATAATTATCTTGAACACGTTGGAGTACTATGAAGTACATTATGAAAAACAAATGACATTGATATTTTTAAATGCACAGAAAGCATTTGATAACATAAATTGGCAATTCATGTTACTACAATTAATGTATATGGATTTTGGGGAGAAATTTATTAACATGATAAAGGCAATATAGTCTAAACAAACTGCAAAAGTGATGGTTAATGGGAACATGCTGAAAGAAATTAACAACTGGCAGATGACCTGGGAGAAGATTAAAAGACAATGTTATTTGAAAATTCCAGTCTGGTTATTGACTATTGAAGCATTTTCTTATCCTATAATATACAAAAAGGAACAAACAGTTAGATATGGTGAAATATTGAATGAAAGGGTGAACTCAAATCTATATAAAAACTAGAGGAACAAGGTATAAAGATGAATTGGTTTTCATATGCGCAAATACATTCAAGGTATGATAAAGATTCTAAAATGGAAGGTTTCTATGATAAATTGACTGATTTAGATAAGATTTTGACAGGTACTGATGAAAAGGTGATTTAAAAAGCTGTATGGATATTTATTAGAAATTAAATTAGAAGAAGAACAAGTTAAAGAAACTATGATTGCTTGGGGGAAGAATTTTGGATATGGGATCGATTTAGAGAAATTGCAAAAATTGTGGTCTCAAAATTATAAAATGACAATGTCAACAGCATATAAAGAAAATTTGTATAAGATGTTTTACATTTTCCCCCGAAAAGAATAGCAAGAATGTTCAAGAATAAATCCGAAAAATGTTGGAAATGTCATCAGACACCTTGGCTCATATTACCATATGTGGTGGGCTTGTGCGGACGCTAAAAAATACTGGACTAAAATCCACATGTGGTTGGAAAAAATGACAAAAAAACATATAGAAACCAGAGATATTTCTATTGGGAATTTTACCTGAAATATATAGTAAAGACTTGAAATACCTGATTGTAAACGTGTTGACAGCGGCTAGGATTGTATTTGCTAAAAACTGGAAAAATAAGAAAATACCATCAACAGGAGGAAATCATTAAGAAAATATTGGAATGTGCTGAAATGAGTAGATTGACATTTGAAATTAGAGAACAAGAGGATAAATAATTTTATAAAATTTGGGATCTTTTCTATCAATGGTTAGATAATAAAATACAGTAATGAAATATGTAGACTTTTAGAAAATAATAAATATATAAAAATGTACTTCTTTCTTATATCTACAAAATGACTTTAGGATAGATTTGGGGTGATAATATGAATTGTTATAAAATAAACTAAGTAAATTATGATTATCTTGTAAAACATGAATGAATTAAAGTATAGTCAAATGATTGATTAATAATGATACCAAGGTATTTAATTTTTGATTGAAAATATGAGATTATATGCAATGCAATTGTAATTGAAGACTACGAAATGGAAGCCCAAAACAATTTGTAAACCAACCGGTACACTGTATGTACACATATGGAAGATAGCTTGATGTTTTTATGTTTTGTTTGTTTATGTTTGTTTTTAAAAACCAATAAAAATTAAAAAACAACAACTGGCAGATGACCTGAATGTGTTTTACTGTAGGTCTGAGAGAAAACTACTGCCACCCATCTCCACAATCCCGATCTCAGGCACACCAACAACAGCCATGCCTCCTACAACTGACCCAAACCCATTGGGTTCACAACCTCTGGTGATCACAGAAAAAGAAGTGCAAGATCTATTTCACAGACAAAAGCCAGGGAAAGCACCAGGCCCAGACAAGATAATTTCTTCTTGATTAAAAGTCAGTGCTGACCAATTGGCCCCCATCTTCACCCGAATCTTCAATAAATCATTAGAGTTGTGCTATGTTCCTTCTTGCTTCAAATGCTCTACTATCATCTCAGTGCCAAAGAAGCCTTTCATCAGGGAACCGAATGACTACAGACCAGCTGCTCTAACATCTGTAGTTATGAAAACCTTTGAAAGGCTAGTGCTGGCCCACCTAAAAACTATCAAGGATCTGCTGTTAGACTCCTTGCAAATAGATCAACAGATGATGTTGTTAATATGACTCTGCACTACATCCTACAACATCTTGAATCTCCAAAGACCTATGCAAGGGTCCTCTTTGTAGGGTCAGGTGCTTTAACAGATAATCAGAGTTGGAAGGGACCTTGGAGGTCTTCTAGTCCAACCTCCTGCTTAGGCAGGAAACCCTACACCACTTCAGACAAATGGTTATCCAACATCTTTTTAAAAACTTCCAGTGTTGGAGCATTCACAATTTCTGGAGGCAAATTGTTCCACTGATTAATTGTTCTATCAGGAAATCTTTCCTTAGTTTTAAGTTGCTTCTCTCCTTGATTAGTTTCCACCCATTGTTTCGTGTCCTGCCTTCATGTGCTTTGTAGAGTAGCTTGACTCCCTTTTTTTTCTGGCAGCCCCTGAGATATTGGAACACTGCTATCATGTCTACCCTAATCCTTCTTTTCATTAAGCTAGACATACCTAGTTCCTGCAACTGTTCCTCATAGGTTTTGGTCTCCAGTCCTCTAATCATCTTTGTTGCTCTTCTCTGCACTCTTTCTAGAGTCTCAACATCTTTTTTACATCTTGGCGACCAAAACTGAATGCAGTATTCCAAGTGTGGCCTTACCAAGGCATTATTCACGTGATCTTGATTCTATCCCTCTGTTTACACAGCGTAGAACTTTGTTGGCTCTTTTGGCAGCTGCTGCACACTGCTGGCTCATATTTAAATGGTTGTCCACTAGGACTCCGAGATCTCTCTCACTGTTACTATAATTGAGCAAGGTATCACGTATACTGCATTTGATTTTTCTTGACTAAATGTAGAACTTCTTTACCATTGAAATTCATTTTGTTAGATACCACCCAATGTTCAAGTCTGTCAAGATCCTTCTGTATTTTAAGCCTATCTTCTGAAGTGTTGGCTATTCCTGCCAGCTTGATGTTGTCTGCAAATTTGATGAGTTCCCCATCTATCCCCTTGTCCAAGTCATGAATGAAGACATTGAAGAGTACTGGGCCTAAAACAGAGTCTTGGGGTACTCCACTGCATACTTCCTCCATGTAGATGCAGTTCCATTGAGGACTACACATTGAGTGCAGTTGGTCAGCCAGTTACGTATCCATCCAGTGGTGATGCTGTCTAACCCACATTTTTCTACTTTATGTAATAGTAGGTTACAGTCTACTTTATCAAATGCTTTACTGAAGTCCAAGTAAATTATATCAACAGCATTCCTCTGGTCAACTAATTTTGTCACTTTGTCAAAGAATGCAGTAAGATTAGTTTGGCATAATCTGTTTTTAACAAACCCATGTTGGCTTTTGGTGTTACTTTGTTTGCTTCTAGGTGTTCGCTGATTTGTTGCTTGATTATCTTTTCCAGAATCTTTCCTGGTATTGAAGTCAGGCTGATAGGTCTGTTGTTTCCTGGATCTATTTTTTTCCTTTTTTTGAAGATGGGAACTACATCAGCTCTTTTCCAGTCCTCTGGCAGTTCCCAGGATCCTTGAAAGATATAGTTCAGTGGTTCTGAGATCTCGTCTGCCAGTTCCTTCAGAGCCTTGGGGTGTAATCCATTCAGTCCTGGTGATTTGAACTTGTCTAGGGTAGGCAGATGTTCACTTACCATTTTCGTCCCTTGTGTTCCTAATCTGTTTTTTGTGGTGCTATTTTTGATAGGTTGGACTGTATTTTCCCTTTTTGTAAAGACAGATGCAAAAAAAACAAGTTAAGTAGTTCTGCTTTCTCCCTGTTGCTCGTCATCTTCTTGCCACTTTCTCCCAGCAATGTGACAAAAGTAAAATTGTTTTTCCTTGTTTCCTTGACTTTTTTCTTGTTTTTAACATGTTGGAAAAAGCTTTTTTTTTGTTATTTTTTACTTTTGTCACAAGCCTTTGTTCATTGTGAGCTTTAGCTTTCCTCACTTCATCTTTACAGACTCGGGCTATTTGCTGATATTCTGCCTTACTTATTTGCCCCTCTTTCCAGTTTTTATACTTGCCCTTTTTGTCTTTCAATTTGTCAGAGTTCTTTATGCACCATGCTGGTTTCTTTTGAGAGCTGTTATTTTTCTTCTTCATTGGTATTGTACTTTTATAATCTCACTTTTCAAAATTTCACAAGCTTCTTGAGTTGTTTTCCCCTTGAGGATTCTCATCCATGGAAACCTTTCCAAGCTCTAAGTTTATTGAAATTAGCTCTCTTAAAGTCCAAGACTCTAGTTTGACTTCATTCTACTTCTTGTGCTTGTATAATGTTGAATTCCAATCTTGCACGATCACTTTCCCCCAAGGTTCCTGTAGCTTCAACACATCTATCATTTCATCTCTGTTAGTGAGAATTAAGTCCAATATGGCTGATCCCCTTGTTCTCTTCTCTACTATTTGGGAAACGAAGTTGTCTGCTAGGTTTGTTAGGAACCTGTTGGATCTTCCACTTGGTGCAGAGTTTGTCTCCCAGTTGATGTCAGGGTAATTGAAATCCCCCATTACTATTGTGATGTGCTTCCTACATACCTTAGTTACCTGATGAGCAAAAAGTTCATCTATTTCTTTTGTTTGGTTGGGTGGCTTATAGTATAGACCTATGGCAATGTCATTTTTCCCTTTTAATATTGACCCAAATGCATTCAAGATCATTTTCATCATTGTTGTGCTCTATTTCTGTAGAGATATAGTTATTTCTTATATATAGTACAACTCTACCTCCTCTTTTATTTGGTCTATTTCTTTTAAATAATTTAAATCCCTCTAGCTGTATGTTCCTTTTGTGAGTTTCATCCCACCAAGTTTCCATAATGGTGACAATATCATATCTGTCTTCATTTACTTGAATTTCTATTTGATCCTGTTTATTCCTCATATTCTGTACATTGGTGTATAGACATTTGAGTCCATTTTGATTGACCCTGTGTTTACTGTCTACAAACCCTGTGTTGTGCTTGACTGCCCCTACTTTCTTGCCACCTGTTTGATTAGTGCACATGGTATGGCACTCACTATTAAATGCTCAGTTTTGCTTGACAGTAAGGTTGATAATCTTACCTGCACAAACATCTGTTACATGAACTGATAACCCTATTAATTTTAGATTGCTGGGGACAGAAATGATCTGTATCAATTAATTCTCTGTCCCCACTGTTCAGTTTAAATGTTTATCCAGAAAATCTTGTGAATTTAATGCCAAGTAACTCAGTCCCTTTTTTTGATGGATGCAAACCATTTCCTTTGTAGTTTTTCATTGGACCAGGTGTAGATGTCATGACTAATAAAGTCAAAGCCTTCCCTTTTACATCACTCCTTTAGCCACACATTAAACTCTGCTACATGCTGGCCTTTCCCTTTTTGTTCCTTACATTCTGGTAAAACTTCTGAAAAGGAGCGTTGGTAGACTTACCTGTGAACACGCCTTCTCAGATGGTGAAGACAGGATTCATGGATGGGATGTATTCAGCTCTGTTTGGCTATAGACTGAATAGAAAAACTGAAGACATCCCCACTCCGGGCCACCGTCTCCAGTTCTGCATGAAGTCGAGGCTGTCCTATATATGCTGCAAGAGTCCAATCTTTGTATAACATTCATGATTAGTAACAACTTACATTTTAGTCCAATACACAACATGATTGCCAGATTCTAATAAATGGGTGGGTCTGGATCCTGTCTTCACCATCTGAGAAGGCACATTCACAGGTAAGTCTACCAATGCTCCGTGTAATGCCCCTGGTGGAGTCTGACTCTGAGGAAGAGGAGGAATAGCCAACAGGGAGTGGAAGTGTGGCTCCAGAGGTGGTGGAGGAGGCTGGGGAAGGGCAGAGGCAGGCTGAGCAGTCAGAGAAGGATCCAGGCCCATACCCTATCCATCCTAGGTCATGCAGGGAGGAGAGGATCAGGGAAAAGCAAGGTCTACTCAAGAGGAGATTACCATGATCCTCCTCATGGCCTGCAGGTGGGAGCTATGTATATAATTTTGCAACTGCGCAGTTAGAATTGCTGAAGTCAATTAGTGTTCACCTTGAAAGAGGCTTATCTTTGCTGGCGTTCTTCCCATTGACTTTTCTCGGTTATTTTCCTGGAGTTTATAATTAGGTATCTTGGCTTGCTTCAGAACTCTCATCAATGCAGTTTGTTTTGGTTTTTCTGTTTGCCTCATTATTTACTTTTGTTACTTTAAACTGTGCCTAATAAAACAGTGAAGTGAAGTTGAAGGCTTTACCGGACATACTTTAATATATGTTTTGGGTTTTGGGTTATTTTGAGAGACTACGGGTCATCACACTCCTTCTCCAGAATGGTTTCGACAGGATCCATGCATGGGACATACCAAAGCAATGTCTGCTGGAAGGGATTCTAACCCTGAAGAGACTGATCTTCTGGCAATATCTTTTGGAGCACTCTCCTTCCAAACACCGCTTCTGCGGAAGTGAAAGAGTCCAGTTTATAATGTCTAACAAAGGGTGAGGGAGTAGACCAAGTTGCTGCCTTACATATTTCTTCCACTGAAGCCTGAGTACTCCAAGCTGCTGTAGTGGCTGCACTACGTGTTGAGTGAGCCGTGATGTGAGATGGGACAGGTAACCCCTGTGCTTTGTAAATGTTAGCAATGGTTGCTCTATTCCATCTGCCTATGGAAGAAGACGACACCCTTTGTCCCAAGTGTTTCTGATGATAAGAAATAAACATTGCTTCCATCTTTCTAAAGGAAGCTGTCCTTTTTATGTAGACATGGAGAGCTCTCCTTACATCTAAGGTACGCCAAAGTTTTTCTTTAGGTTGAGATGGATTAGGACAAAAATTTGGAAGAATGATTTCTTGCACTCTATGGAAATGAGAATTGACTTTTGGTATAAAGGTAGGGTCCAATCTTAAAACAACTTGATTGGTGTGAAAAATACAGAGATCAGGTCTTATTGACAGAGCTGCAAGCTCAGATATCTGTCTGGCAGATGTAATTGTCACAAGAAAAATTACTTTATACAATAAGTGTTGTAGACTGACAGTTCTCAAAGGCTCAAAAGGTGAAAGAGTAAGGGCTTGCAGTACCCTGGAAAGGTCCTGTGATGGAAATCTATAAATGACCCCTGGTCTTAAATTTGTTACCCCTTTAAGGAAATGCTGAATTAAAGGATCTTGTGACAATAAATCATGAAATTACCAATAAAAGCGCTGAAACAATAAATCATGAAATTACTGATGAAAGCACTGCAACCTGTCCACAAAGATTTGCTGGGGCAAGACCCTTGTCCAATCCTTGTTGTAAAAATTCCAAAACCTGCAAGATGGAAGCCTCTCCAGGATCTGAGCCCTTATCCTTGAACCAATTACGAAAAACTCTCCAGGAAGCCTCATAAATCCTAATGGTGGATTATCTTCTGCCTGCCTGTATAGTATTAATAACCTGTGTGGAAAGATCCACCTTTTCTAACAGTCTCCTTTCAAGTGCCAGATGGCCAATTGAAGCCATTGAGGCTCTGGGTGTAGAATTGGCCCCTGGCTGAGAGACACCCATTCGGGAGGAATCCTCCACGGACATGACACTGACAAACTGACCAAGTCTGCAAATCACAGCCTCCTGGGCCAATACGGTGCTACAAGGAGAATGTCTACTTTCTGCTGTAAGGTCTTCCTGACGACTGCTGAGATGAGAGGTAATCGAGGGAAGGCACAAAGGAGTCCTTTTGGCCACTGGCAACAAAGGGCATTGACCCCCTCCACTCCCCGGGACAGAAACCTGGAGAAGAAATGAGGCAGTTGATGATTTGACTCAGATGCAAACAGATCCAATACTGTATGAGCAAATCTGCTGGAAATGTCTTGATGCAACCTCCATTCTCCCTGATCTATTGTAGATCTACTTAGCCAATCTGCCCTGACATTATGTGTCCCTGAAATGTGTTCAGCTTTGATTGAAATCAAATTTTTTTCTGCCCATGTACAGAGACAAAAAGCTTCTTTTTGTAATGACTTTGACTGTATTCCTCCCTGACGATTAATGTGTGCCTTAGTGGCCACATTGTACGTTAGGATTAATACATCTTGTCCTCTGACTCTGGCCTCAAATTCCTTGAGAGCTAGATTGACTGCTCTTAATTCTAACCAATTGATATTATGCTTAAGGTCTTGAGTAGTCCAAATGCCCTGTGCTACTTGTTCTTGACAATGGGCCCCCCATCCTGAGAGACTAGCATCAGTATTTATTGTTGTAAACTCCCTGTATTTAAAGCAGCATACTTTATCTAATGCTGAAGAAGTCCACCAAAGCAAGGATATTAATACCTTGGTTGGCAATCTCACTTGGATGGGAGAGGTGCCTTTCATGGATCTCTGAAAAGGTAATAAGAACCACTGCAATTCCCGAGAATGCAGTCATGCCCATAGCACTATATCAATGCAGGATATCATTTTGCCTAACAATTTTGACATTTGGGCTGAGGATGCTTTTTTATGAAATAAAAATGGGCTGCTAATTCTTTAATGTCCTCTCTTCTTTGTTGAGGGAGAAAAACTAATTCTGATTTGGTATCTATTATTTCCCCTAAATGTAGGAGTCTGGTAGACGGTTCCAAATGACTCTTTTCTTGATTAACCAAAAAACCATGAGACAGTAGGTGATGGTTAAGTCTCTAATAGCT
Source organism: Pseudonaja textilis (assembly GCF_900518735.1). The sequence goes on from NW_020769326.1 coordinate 2,455,886, forward strand.
AACTTGTGGGAGACTGATTGTATTAAAATATCATCCAAGTAGGCCAGAATCCTAATTGGAACAGTTCAAATATGGGCTATTAAAGCTGCTAGGATTTTAGTAAATGCTCTGGCTGCCAATGCCAACCCAAAGGGGAGTGCTCTATACTGAAAATGTTGACCTGTGTAACAAAATCTTAAATATTTGGGGTGGTCAGGTGAAATTGGAAGATGCAAATACACTTTGGTAAGATCAATTGAAACTAAATAGTCCCCATGTCTCATGCCCTTCAAGATAAATTGAAGCATGTGCATCTTGATCCTACCATAAATAACAAAAGAGTTTAGTCTTTTTAGATTTAAAATAGCCCTCCATCCTCCTGATGATTTTGGAACAAGAAGTAACATGGAATAGAAGCCTTGGTCCTGTTGTTGATCTGGGACCGCTTCAATAACTTGTATTGTCAGTAGGTGCTGGATTGATTCCTCCATTTCTCCTTTTGTGTATGTTTGCAGATACTGGATATCTAATAAAAAATCTTGGGGGCCTGGCTCGAAATTCAAGTGCCAGACCTTCCTTTGTTGTCTGCCAAACCCAAAGATCTGAGGTCATTTTTTCCCATTGGTCTGCAAAACTTTGCAATCTACCACTGACAGGAATATTCAAGTGACTATCTGAATTTTCTAAACAGTCTGTTTAATGAGCCATGGAACAGTCATTTGGACTATTGTTGAGATCTTGCCTTGTAGTTGCTGCTTGTGGTCTGTTGAAAAGGTTGCCTCTGGCCGAAATTTGCTTGACTTCTTTGACTAGTAGACCTGTAGAAGGGTGCAAGAAAAGAGCGTCTGTAATAGGGAGAGAATTTGTTGTCTGTCTTCTTTAAGACTGACGGCAATATCGTTGTCCCAAGATTTGATGAGAACAGGATCTAACGATGCCCCAAATAGCTTTCCCCCTTTGTATGGTGCGGATGCCAGCTTCCATTTCTTCTTAGCCTGCCAGTACCTGAGCCAGAGTAATCTGCATGCAGCCACCACCAAAGACATGGCTCAAGATGCGAATTTGACAGAGTTCAAAGTTACATCAGCTGTATATTCTGATGCAGCTATAAGTTTGTTAAAGTCTAAGTGATCTCTTATATTGTCTGTTGGTACCTGCTGCTGCATTTGTCTTAGCCATATCACAGCAGCCCTGGTAAAAAAGAATGCTGCTGTGGCAGTTTTGACCGCCCATGCGGCTGCCAGGTGTGTTTTATGCCACATTGAATCAGCCCTTTTGTCCTCTCCCTTTAAGACATCAAGTTCATCATTGAGAGTAGTTGAAGAAGATGCTAAAGCTAACACTGGGTCATCAACCTCAGGTAGCTGTAAAGTTGCTGTTAACGGTGTGTCAACATTGTAAATTTTTTCGTCAAAGGCCGTGATTCCAGGCCCTGAACCGGGCATCTCAAGCTGTCTCTGCACCATATTAAAGAAAATTTCGTAGGAAGGGGTGACATCCGCTTCCACTTTTGGGTCTATGAAAAGCGCTTGATTACCTACTATTTTGTGAGAAGCACAAGGCGTCTCTTTGTTCAATTCTAGGCCGGTTGCATTCTTGCCCTTAGCTAATAATGCTCTAAAAATGTGGTTTAAACAGGCTTTTAGTATCAGATATCTCTGGCTCTGATTCCTCCTCTGAAAGGGAATCAATTTCCCCTTCCTCTACTAAACAATCAGAGTGTTCATCCTCTGATGTGGCAGGAGAACATGTTCTGGTCCTAAGAGTCAGTCCAGGAGGATAGGAATGTTTTCTACGATGGAGGGAATCTACTCTCGAATCTGTCTGCATTGGCTTAGTCATCTGAAATCCTCCCATCATTCCTTGCCTAATCAGTTGTGTGAACCACTTCTGGACCACCAGAGGCATCAATTGACCTTTTGTTTTAGTGTGTTGAGTTTGTACAGGTCCAGGTACTGAATGAGCCATTGGTACACAATTACTCCAATAAGAACACCCTGGCATCTCAGAATCCTGTATGTTAGTAGCTACTTGGCCCAAATCATCCATGTCAGATTCCACTTGAGAAAAAAAGAACTGACTTGTGCAATCCTCTTTGGGAGGGCTTAATTGCAATGAATTCACTTGATCTTTTAAAGTCTTTTCTACTTGCTTTGCCAATGTACTATGTAGTGTGTGCTCAGCCTGGTCATCAGCCCTGGTCTTTCTGTTGGCTCTGGCCCTGGCTTTGATTTTGTCAGCTGCCTCCTGTACAGATCCTTTGGTTTTACAGGATCTTTTACCCCCACCTTTCAGCTGAGTGGAAGCGATCTGCTGTGGAGACAGCACATTTAGCAGACTCCTCCATAATATCTGAGAGAGATCGAAGTAGCACTCTGACTATAATAAATAAAATCAGAAATAACAAATACTTAGTGTGTCTTTATCTTATGAGAAAAATATCTAATAACAGCATTAGTCTATTTTGGAAACTTTGTCCCTGAAAACAGAATTCTGCCAATAATTAGGGTAATTAGTTAGCTTAATGTTCCAAATCTCTCCAGGATAATGCTCTATAAGCAGCCATTTTTGGTCATGAGGCACAATGGAAGGTACTAGAAAATGGCCGCCTCTGCAAAACGGCACTCCCGCCAATTTTAACCGTTACTGGAGCCTCCTTGCAACAGGCACTACAGCTTTGCTAAGACTAGAAGCTGGTCGCCTTTACAAAATGGCACTCCCACCAATTCTAACCGTTGCCACGTTAATTTTTTACCATTGCAGAACCACATCATGGCAGTCCCAACAGCTCTGCTTAGATAGCTCTTCCTTACTGGGCAGGCTGTCTGACAGGCTTTTCGATACGTAATCTTTCCGGTCTCGGTCCGAATGATCTCACCTTAAGCTGTTTATCGCAAGGAAGCTGCTCGGCATTAGGAAACAAGGTGAAACAAATCGTCTTTTGTGCATGAACTACTGAGCTCTCCCTTACATGGGTAGGCTACTGAGTCGGCACAAGGTGTTGCTTCAACTCCCCCAAAACCCTATTTCAGGTTTTTGGGGATGATCCTGTAAGCTCCAAGCGGAAGAAGTCTTTGTAAATGCAGAAGCTGTGAAATGAAGGCTTGTGACATCAAAGGCACCGAGGCTTCGAAAAGCCTATTGCTCTGATAGTCCCTTAAGGACTGTTGTGTGGATAGTCCAAAATAACAAATATTAAATATTAACAAAAAAAGGTATTACAAATATCCCTCTATGTGAAAGTATAGACGAGCAAAAAGTAAGTGTCTATTCTGCCAAGACTGAATAGAAGAACTGGAGGTGGTGGCCCAGACGGGGTGTGTTTTCAGTTTTTCTATTCAGTCTATAGCTGAACAGAGCTGAATATATCACATGCATGGATCCTGTCAAAACCATTTTGGAGAAGATAAACCTACACCCTATACTGGCAGCCAATCTGTGCACTGGATGTAGCATGCAGACAATATGCTGTGTGAACCTTTGCGTGCTGTGGAGGCATGAGATGTGCTGGTTACTGTGCTGGGCAATTGGGTGCAGCCCTTCAATAGAGCCATGGGTCAGCGAAAAGTGGTGCACATGCAAGTAGAGGAGAAAAGTGGCCCTTGGGGACAGTTGAGAATGGGGCCTTCCCAGCCTTTTAGGATGTAGTGTCCTGGCTGGCCAGCATCAGTGCCGAACTGCCACTGCCACCCATTGAGTCTTGCCTGACCCTGCCCATTGCAATCCGTCTGGCCCCGCTCTGCACCTGGAGCCTCCCCACTTTTAGAACATCATTATCCTCTGCATTGATCTAATAATGACAAGTTTCATGACAAGCTAATGTGGTTTCATATGGTCAGTTTGGGAGGGATTGGGGCCACCTGATTGGCTCACTTGATCACTTTGCCAGAGCAACGCAATCACTTTCCACACCAAAAGAACTTGCCTTTGAATTTCGCTTGTCCTGAATTAGCATTAGCACTCAAAAAGGAAGAGGGGATAGAAGGTTCCCTGAGGATGTGTCTCTGGGAGGGGGAAGAAGCACTGAAATCTCTGCTTTCTGCCAGAGAAAATTGGAGACTGGAATAGTACAGAAGGGAGAATTGAGAATGTGTATTTTGTGAGAGATGCCCAACTTAACCATCAATTAGTGGGAGGGAAGCCTAATCAATACTGCATATTAACTTTCTGCCGAAGTAAGTTACTAATTAATGTACCTATGTGCTCATTCCTATGTCTTTCAATACCTACATGACATCCATCCTCATACACTCAGGTATCCATTTTCTCTTTCTACAAACTTGAAGGTCTCCATGCATCTATGTTAAAAGAATCTGAAGACTTTTTTCTGTATGAAATGCAAAATGGACTGTGATTAATAGCATGGAGGCAGGAAGAGCAGGGAAGCCGACAGTGTCCAGCAGCAATCATGATCCACCAGCCCCTTGGCACAGTGCAAATACTGATAAGTCCGAGCGTGGAGGCATAGGTGGGGGGAAGATAGGTGATCCAGATGTCTGCATGGGTGCCTGACTCATGGGAGGCTCACGAGAGGCTTGCATGGCTGCACTGGCAGCAGGTGGAGGCATGGGGGATGAGGGAGGGAGGTGATCCTGATGCCCTGTATGAGCATTTGCTCAGCGCAGCCAGTCTTATTTTGTGTCTTGGTCTTTCAAGCTCAATACATGATTAAAGCAAAAGAATTGCACATATAGTTCAAGCTCTTCACTTGAACAGAATCAGCAGTATATGTTTGTGTGCATATCTCACAACCAGTAAGATGGCAAACAATATGTTGCAATATATTCTTCCCCACTTAGAGTAATCAATATTACATACCATTCAAAGATCTTTTCATACCACATCTCCATGTGTTATATAAGTAGTCCTTACAATAGTTCATTTAGTGACCATTCAAAGTTACAACAGCACTGAAAAAGTGACTTATGACCATTTTTCACACTTACAACCACTGCAGCATCCCCATGGTCACATGATCAAAATTCAGATGCTTGGCAACTGGTTCATATTTATGATATTTGCAGGGTCCTGGGGTCATGTGATCAGATTTGCAACCTTCTGACAAGTCAGTGGGGAATCCAGATTCACTTAATAACCATGTCACTAGCATAACAAATGCAATTATTCACTTAATAACTGTGGCAAGAAATGTTGTAAAATGGAGCAAAACTCATTTAACAAATGTTTCACAGCAACATCAGTTTTGGGCTCAACTGTGGTCATAAGTCAAGGACTATCCTGTAATGTCAATGTTACTTCAAAGAAAATCTTTTGTGGACATTTTAGCCAATGGAAGCATTTGTCACATTGACAGCAGAAATGAATTGAATTGGTTTAGGTTGCTTGAGTTCTGTGTTTTCCTGTTCTTTTGTATGTATCGCTGCTGTCATAAGCAGAATGAACTAACCCCATTGTTAGGAATTTAAATACTACAGAATCTGTAATATTTTTTTTCTGCCTCAGATACAATGAGTGTATTTTTGTCTTTTACAGGAGTAAGATAGAGCACTAAGTTACAGTCATACTCTAATTAAAACATTCTAAAACTGTTCTTGAAATGTAAATCAATTTACAATTAAGACATATGCTTTATCAAACTAGTAGTCTTCTCTTCTAAAGTGTATACTCCTAACAGTTAATTTTTTAAGCAAATTCTCAAAATAGGAAATCTATCAAACTTCTTCAAAATGTTTCTTTTCTAAAAGAGTAGCCATATTTGCTGTAATTGTTGCCAATGGAATAATTAAATATGATTCATAAATCAGCAATGCAAACGGTATGTAGTTACCAAAATTTTCTTCTTTTCTCTAATATGTAAGTATAATAAATTTTAGTGAGCAGCCTTAGATAAAAATAGATTAAACTTGTTTTTCAATTATTTTCTTGAAAATAATATAATAGAAAAATACTTGCTATTTATGAAATGATTTTTATGTAAACACAATTATGAACAAAACTTTTATTTGAAAGTAAACATCAACAATTGACATAAAATCCATAAAAATACAGTATTTTCTATTCTACAATATAAAGTATAAAATAATGATTCCAATTTCCTGCCTTTTGAATGGATCTTAGTTTACGATTCAATCTTCAATGGGAAATAAATTTCTTTAAAATTTAAATTTATCCTTTTGTACTTTGTCAGGGGGAAAAAAACTACATTAACATTCTCAGTTAAACATGTAAGATTTTTCAGCAGTGTTAAACTTACACAGAATGTATACAATCATGGTCTATAGTACCAGACAAAAAAGTAAATGGCAACCAAGCTTTGGAACTATGCATAATCTCTACAGTTAATCAGAAATGATTAGAAGGTTTTTATAAAAATGAGCCTGAGAATGTAGTTTCAACTTACCTAAATTTGCTGCGCTATTGGAATTTATGTTGTATAAAGTAACTCCAAGGTGTATAATGGAATAACACAAAAGCATACTTGTTTTACACTGCATTTTCCCAAGTGGTTACAATTTATTTCTCAGAGAATAAATGTTATTTCCTATTACATTAAACTTTGTACAAGAACTAATAATGATCCTTTATTGCATTAAGGCAAAATAGTACAATTTTCCTGGAAAATTTCTGTTTTTAAAAGATTAACACATGCAACAAGTTTATTTTGTTTATCATACCATGTCAATAGTAGAAAAATTCAGATAAATTTGCATGAATTTCTGCAGTCCTATTTTAGTAACTACTGAAGAAGCGTATATATTCTTTCTATATACATTGGCATGGTTTACTTCTCATCTATTTCTGCTACCAATGAAAGGGTTTAAAAACCTATTCAGAAAAGGATCCCTTGAATCCCTATTTCTGCTACCAGTGAAAGGGTTTAAAAAACTATTCAGAAAAGGATCACTTGAATATTGGATCCAAGACAATAAGCAAGCCAAGAATAAATGTTGGATTCTAAGTTTGGCTTGTTAAAAAACAACAAATCAGGAATTCTGGTTTGGATGTAATATTCTACCAAAAAAAAAGAAAAAGAAAAAAGAAAAGAAAGGAATAGTAAAGATTAACACATACACTGTAATGCTTTCTCAGCCTTGATAAACAAGAATTTAGAAGCATTCTGTCTTGTGATGTATCATCTGGCTCAATGTAAATTCTAAGGTACTCAATTTTAAAGCAGAACAAATAAACAAGTTGTAATAAGTGAATAAGTAATAAGTTTTAATAAAGTAAACAGCTATTTATGGTAATATAGGGTCATGGAAACCATCCTTTCTTTAAAAAAACTATGCTTATTCAGAAAGGAAAAGCATGAAAAGGAAATTGAATTACCAATATAATGATGACTATATATGAGAAAATGTTTTAGGTTTTATCAACTCTTATTCGTTCAGGGTTTAAAATTGCAACACTCTTGCTAGGAATCATTGTCTGCACAATTTCACTGATTTTGGCATTATTTTCTACAAATATTTTTTGCTCAATTTCTTAGGATCAATGTTTATTAAGAAGTGTTGAAATGCAATAAACATTTGCATATAAATTGTAAACAACTGTCCCAGAAAGAGACAAATTTGGGCCAAGGTAAATGTTAACTGTTTATATTTTAAAGAGTAGTATTCCATCTTAGAAAGCCTATAGTTCCAAACTAAAATTATTTCTATCTTTTTTCAACTGGACATTACTTCTCAATAAATACAATTGGATTGCTAAGGACGTCTTCCAATGACATGGGTACAGAGCTTCAATTGCTTCAAATGATAAAAAGCTTGAGTGTTGAATAATCTGGAATGCAAGTCAAATCTAATGTTGCCTGTAATTAACATCAATTATTTTTATTTTTTAATGGTCTTGAAATTCAAGCAGAATTTTTTTCAAGAAAACAAATAAATGCTGATTTAAAACATATACTACCAAAAATGATACAGTACTGAAGAATCATTCTCTGGTAACTTCCAATATTTTGAATATATTATTGTTGAACACTGTCCTGAAGTATGGCCTGGAATCTTTGCACATGAGATTGCATAAAGGAATTTTCCCGATATTGGCAAGATCTTCTATGTCCCAAATTTCTGGCATACTGCAACCAGGCCTAAAAATATTTATAAATATTATGAGCAAACAAAGACATATATTATTCAATGAAAGAATTCTGTATCATTTTCATACAGGTCAATAGAACCACCTCAGGTTTCACATCTCAGTTGTTAGAAAAATTCACTCCCTTTTAGTCAATGCCCATGCATTGTTTTATATGTGTAGGCCCACACAGATTTTAGACCTCTATATAACTTGTGTTCTAAATTACATGGAATTTACATATAGAATGTTCTTCTCATTTCAGACTTTTTCCTCTCAACATGTAGATACAATAAAAGAGTTGCAATGAGAATGCAGAAGTCCTGAATACAGCTTCATCTTTGCCTTTTTTTATATGAGAGAAATGAACTAATGGATTTTAACAATAAAGAGACTGTAGTGAACATTGTGGATAGAGCACAGAAAAATGTATTTGGAAGTGAACAAAAGCTTTCCTTTTATAAGTCAGTTGTATTAGATCAGGGGTGTCAAACTCAATTTCATTAAGGGCCGTATCAAGATTGTGGTTGACTTCAGGGGGGCCAGGGTGGACATGGCTAGGATGGGTATGGCTGGGGTAGGCATGGCCAGCTCCCATTGCTGCTGTGGTTGCTCTCCTTGGCCAGGTTGCTCATGGTGTGTGCAGGAGGGCAAAATGTGTTGGTCAGATGGAGGCCCACTCCCTCCTTGCGAGGAGCCTTGGTTTTGTAACTAAAGCATTCTCAGCAATAGGATGGGAGACCACCAGGAAAGGTCAGGAGGAGGTGGCAAGGGGGTGGCAACAGGAAGCAGCAAGGCTGCTGATGGCCACCTGATAAGGCAGGATTTACCTCAGACCTTTACTCTCTCTCATTATAATCTTCCTTCCTTCTGTTCCCTTTTCTTCTTTTTCCTTCCCTCTTCATTCTCCTTTCTTCTTCCTTCCCCTCTTTCCTTCTTTTTCCTTCTCTCTTCTCTTAACTTTCCTTCTTTCTCTTGTCTTTCTTGTCCCTTCTTTGGATGCTCAAATGCAAAAGGAGAAGCATTTCTCCCCCCCACCCCCCCAATAATTTTTATTGTTCTTTTTCAACTTTTACATGTTTTAATAGTTTTAACAGTTCTGTGCCATCATTATTATATAAAGCAATCTCATGTAAATATCTACATTTATATATAATTTTCTTATCTCCGTTGTCTTTATTTCTATTGTTCAACCATTTATATCAATTGTCCCAAATTTCATAATACTCTGACTCTCCTTTATCTTTTAATTTTAATGTCAATTTATCGATTTCAGCACAATCTAGAATTTTTTGAATTACTAATTCCTCTGAGGGTGTATTATTTTATTTCGAGCATTGTGCATATACTATCCTTGTTGCTGTATGTAGTAAAATGTATTCAATCTTTTTCCGAAATTTCCCTTTAATTATTCCCAACAAAAACAACTCCAGTTTAAACTCTATTCGATCTTCCCTATTTCTTGTATCCATCTCCATATTTTAGTCCAGTATTTTTGGGCTTCCAGGCCACCATGACCACCACATATGATAGAAGATACCTTGATTCTGTTTGCATTTCCAACATGTCGGATTTATGTTAGGGTATATTTTGGCCAATCTCATTGGTGGCAAATGCCAACGATAAAACATCTTGTACATATTTTCTTTATAGAGCTCTGATCTTGTTAATTTTTGTTCCAAATATTTTCCCAATCTGCTAAATCTGCTAGTCCTGTCTTTGTTCTCTCACCCTTCTCGGAATCTGTTTCAGAGTTTGTACCTACTTTTCCTTGTACATCATCAGTTCATCCCTTGTTATTTTATAAATTATATCTCTTACTTTCTTTCATGTGAACCTAATATGCACTTCTCTCGATAACCTATGCCTTCTGGCATAATTTGTATGAACTCTGTATTACACCATCCAATTCATTTAGGATTTCATGCTTATCTCTTTGCAGAAGTTCTACTATTATTTCAGCCATTATCATTTTCTAGGTCCTCCTTTTTTGTCTCTGTAACATTTTGAAATCTTAAGATCAAAGGCTGTGTGGTTCATCTCCAAATGGATGAGAGAATCCTCTAAGTCTTTGTTTAATTCTATCATCTTCTGATCCACCAACTCAAGTTTCTTCTCAGTTTGTTCCGTTCTTGTTGCCACAGCTCTTATTGTTTGTTCATTTTTTTCTATTCCCTGTTGAATTGAGCCCCTTTTTTCATCTAATTTGTGTATATCATTTTTCATTTCACCTATCTCTGTTTTCATTTCAGCATTATTTTTAGACTTTGTTTCTTGGAATTGAATCATTGTTTCCTGAATTGCTAAAAGGGTTGTTTGCATATTTGGTGTATTTGATGTTGTATTTTGTTTTTCCATGGTAAGCATCCCTTCAATTGACCTTTGGGTCACTGAAGAAACAATCGACATCGATGGGTTTGCTGTTGTTTTTCCCGCGGCCTTCAGTGTCGTTGTTAGTGATACTCATCATTTATTTGAAGATTTTGTTTTGTTTTTTAATTTTTTTTATACGTTATCCCAAATTAAGATCCAGTAATTTAAATACTATTTTTTAAAGTTTTAATTTGTTTAGCCAATCTGAAATTAATTTGTACTTAACTTAATTCTCTATACACGATTCTCTATAATTATGCTCCATCTAGTTTCTCTATCTTTTCAATATTCAACCTATCTTTCAATATTCAACTCATCTCAGTATCACCCTTTGATCATCTCTTAATCACTGTTCTAAATCCTTTTCCGAAAAATCCAAATTCATTAATAAGATATCCACTTATGATACACTTTGTAGAGCAATCGATTAATTCTCTACATTATTTCACATTGTGTTGATATATAATTATCAATATTTAATATACTATTTAATCTAAAAAAAATATAAGACACATAATCCATTCTAATATCCAAATTTAACTACTATAATGTAAATTAATAATATCTTATATGATATAAATTACTAACTTAAACACTTATCTATTTATATTCTATTCTTTATCCTGATCAATAAATCAATCAACAAAGTTAAACTTACACACTCTATTTCAAATATATGACAAATTCATTAAGATATTTTCCCACCTATATTAATATGAGTGTAAGAATATGAATATATATATATACATATATATATATATACACTCTTAAGTTTTCGCGGGTACTTACATGTATGGTATTCAGCTTTGTTTGGGTATTTTCCCACGTCATAGTAGTTGTGCTTTTAAAGTTGTAGCAACGTTTC